>CAUYQG010107960.1:0-54981 GCA_963574415.1 Tarsius wallacei
CTTAACACATATACTTTTAAAGGAGTAGAAACTGAGGCCCAGGAGGTCATGTTACTCGTCAGGCTTTCAAAGGACCCGGTGGCTCAGCCTGTAATCCCACGCCTTGGGAGGCTGAGGTGAGTGGATTGCCTGAGCCCACGGGTTTGAGACCCGCCTGGGCAACTTGGTGAGACCTCATCTCTACGTAAATCAAAAATTAGCCGGGTGTGGTGGCATGCGCCTGTAGTTCCAGCTACTTGGAAGGCTGAGGCGGAAGAATCGCTGGAGCCCAGCAGGTCGAGGCAGCAGTGGCCGGGAGTGGCCACTGCACTCCAATCTGGGCGACAGAGTGAGACTCCAACTCAAAAAAAAAAAACAAAGGGCCCGAAGTTGGGGTGGGCCCAGGGGTTCATGCTCCTGCCCAGAACTCGTCTATTTATAAGTAACTCTGCTTCCTTGGCTGAACTCTACTCTGGGAAGAGGATTTCTTTTTCTTTCTTTCTTTTCTTTTTCTTTTTCTTTTCTTTTTTTTAATATTTGCTGAAGAGATGAGGGCTCCACAAGATATCCAGGCTGGTCTCGAACCCCTGTGCTCAGGCAGTCCTCTCGCCTCCACCACTCAAAGTGCTGGGATTACAGGCGTGAGCCACCGCGTCTGGTGGAAAGGAGGATTTCTGGTATCTTCTCATCCCTTCTAAGATTCTGAGCCAATTTGTTTTAAACGGCATCAGGAGTGAATGGACTGGGGGCTGGGAGAGCGGCCTCAGGATTCGGGATTTGTTTCATTTTCTTCGCCTCTCCCGGGGGCCGCGCCTTTCCTGCGGGTTCGGCCACTTCGGTGTCTTGGAGCAGCGTCTGCGGCCCCGCGCGAGAGTGTGGCTCCCTCTGTGGAAGCCTGAGCACGTTCCAGAAGCCCGGGCCCCAGCGCCCACGCTCCGGCAGCCTCCCAGGAGCAAGAGGCCACTGGGCTCTGCGGGTCGTGCCCAGCCTCGTCCCTCATCTGCCTCACCGCCTGGCCACCTCCCTCGAGCAGCCCACAACAATCGGGAGGAAGAGTCTGGGGGAGAGCCTGTTGGGGCTTTCCACTCCAGAACGTTCGGATAACCAGGGAGGGGTTGACGCGTGTTTTTTGAGAAGTTAATGTTGCTATCCATGGCGTCCCGGCTGTCTCTCTCCCTTTCTTCTGGTCCCTGTAAAAGGAGCTGTTCTTGGCTGGGAAAAGCAGAGCCCTCTGGCGATTGTGCGGATACAATTAAGTCCATCGGGAAAGTGGCGGAGAGCGGCCCTAACCAGAGGCAGAGCGTCCCGAGGCGCAGAGCGGTCATGCACGGCCTCCGGATGGTTCGGTGGTTCGAGCTTTGCAAGCGCCAGGCCTGCCCTCCGCACGGTCGGGCTGCAAAGAGAGTCCTAGGCCGGGCTGGGCAGGGGACCATTTCCCGGATCGTATTCACACGAGACCGGCGCGAGCTCGAACCGGGCCGCGGCTCTGGAGCAGGCGGCTGTGACCCCCTTTCTCTGCCCGATCGTCGCCTGCTCGGGAGCAATCGGCTCCCTTGGCCCGAGTGGGAGAGGCGGGAGACACCAGATCCTGTGACCGACAGGGGCGGACCTCAGGCGGCGCAGCTGCCCCTGCACAGGAAGGACAAGGACTCCGGGCGAGTGCGCCTTCACCGCGCAGCCCATCTGCCCGCGCCCAGGCGCCTCTGCCATCACCCCCACGCCTCTCAAGTCAGGGGAGTCAGAAGACCTTCCGGCTTCCCCTCCTTCCCTTATGCCTGGCCACCGTCCCCTCCCAGCCTCATCCACCCGCGAGCGGACTAGGCGGTGGGGGACTCGCTGGAGCACCCTGCGGCTGGAGCGCCGTGGCTGAGAGCGGAGCGAGCCGTGGGGTTCATGACTCTGGTTCGTGGGAAGAGGGTTGAGGGCTCAGGAGAGGGTGAAATCAGCGCTGTTTCAAAGCCGGCCTCCGCGCCGGCTGCGCGCATCCGCAGGGTGCGCGGCAGCTAGGTAGGACGGGGTCCCCAGGCTTGAGGCGGAGGCGTGGCCGGGTCTGGGCAGTGGGGGCGCGTTCAGGTGTGCCAGAGCGGGAGCTTCCGGGCCAAGTGCGCTGTCGTGGGCTTTTTGGTCCCCAGGCCAAGGAGTTCTTTCCCCGTCTGCGTTGGTGGAGTATGGTGATGGCGCCTGTCTTGCGTCCTCCCCTCCCGACCTCTGTGTGTGTGTATTCCACAGAGTGTTCGGGACTGTCCTGGAGGGCTCACCATGCAGGCCCACCGCTTTCCCCCAGAGCCTGAGCAGCGATTGCAAACTCGCTCGGGGCCAGCAGCGAGACCTGGCCAGGGAAGGAACATATGTGAAGGCGCACCCCTAGGGCCTGGCCTGTGGCCATGGCAGGGGGAGGAAGGAGTACCCTGGCTGCGGGACAGCCAGAGAGGCTGGAGCGGTGACCCGCTTCCTAAGTTATGCACCACCTGCTAGAGCAGACACACCTCAGAAACCCGACACCCTTCCCTGGCCCTGAATTGGGGCAGGGAGGAAGAAGGGCGCATAGCAGCCGGGATCCAGTCCCCTGTGAACCTCCAACACCCATGCACGCTGTCGCATTTTACCTTTCCAAGTCCCAGGCAAGGTAACTAGCAGGGCCGTAAGTCCTCGCGTGGGCGGGGAAATATCACCGGGTCCTGGCCTCCTCTGGGGCAGATGCGAAGCCTCTTAAGCTTTGCAGAAACAGAGTGAGGGTACCAGCGGGAGTTCTGGCCCTGCCGCGCGGACCCTAAGTGACGGATTCCTGGGGAACAGCGACCTCTGGAGGAGCCTGGCATCCACGCAGAGTCAGGAACTGGAGGACAAGTTCTGAGTCCAAAGCACTCTTTCCCCACCCCACTCCCATGCCTCCTCTTTGGCAAAGTCACCCAGAGACTCAGCCTTCTGACCCCACTCATTATTCACATCGCCTCCTTTCCCAACCTGAACCTATTCTTCAAATCCTGCCTCTTCTAGAAAGAAGTCTTCTCAAGGGCCCAACCCATCTTCCCCTCTTCCTGCTCTGAGCTGATCCCTGGACTCCAGTGCTTGCACACTGCAATGCACAGCTGAACTGCTTCCTGCCTTGCTGGTCTCCAAAGAAGCCATCCGTCCATTCCACCCACCCCTGGCATTGCATGCTGGGTGTGCTGCTGTTCCCCACCCCCAGTAAATAAAGACAACATCTTTTTCCCTCAAAACTGGACTGTATATTTTCAAAGTTCGTTTCTCAGATGAGGAAATTGAGACCCAACGAGAAGACTGACTTGCCCAATGTCACATAGCAAGTTGGTAGCAGAGGTGGTACTGGAACCCCAGTATCCCGTCTCCTAGCCCAGGGCCTCTCCATCTCACTTGGAGCAGGTAATTTGGGAAGAACTCATTTTGGTGGATGAGACCTGAGTGGAGGAGTTTTGACCTAGGATAGAAGTGCAGGAAGGAGCTGGGAGAGTGGTCATGCTCCACCATAGGGCAGTAAGGAAGGCAGGGAGGGTAGAGCTGTGCTGGAGATTGTGGAGAACTGATTATACCAGTAACTAATTATATCTCCCCTTTTCCCCATACCCTGCCCAGATCTAGTTACTTCAAGGGGCTCCAATTTTCAGGAGCTGGCTGAGTATCTTACATCACCAGCTGGGCAAGGCTGAAGGCTGGGAACAGACTTAACTCTGGCAAGTAGCCAGGCTCAGTGGCTCACGCCTATAATCCCAACACTGGGAGGCGGAGGTGAGCGAATTGCCTGAACCCAGGGGTTCAAGACTAGCCTGGGCAACTTGGTGAGACCTTGTCTCTACAATTAAAAGAAAAATTAGCTGGACACAGTGGCACACGCCTATAGTTCCAGCTATTTGGAAGGCTGAGTCTGGAGTGATGCCTGAGCCCAGGAAGTCGAGGCTGGAGTGGCCATAAGCATGAAACTCCAACTCAAATAACAAAAAACCTCTGGTAAATACCTCTCCCTATCCACTGCCACCCTCCTCCATCCATCATCACTCCCCCCAAGGGAGGGAGGGACTGAAAAGCTTCTCCTGCTAAGACACACCCAAAAGGAGGAGTCCTGCTGGCATTTGCAATTGTAGAGTTAAAGGAGAAACTGGGAGGGTGATTTGCATGTAATTTGCATGAGACCCCAGTGATACCTGCTGGGCAGCCTGAGGTCTCCTCAGAACTGCTTCCCTTTCTGGGTATAGCATGGTTATCTGCACAAGATATCTGGCAACCTGGCCCCGGCCTGCTTGTCCAACCTCACCTCCAGCTCTGTACCCCACTGACATCTGAATTGCTCTTCCTCACTTCTTCACCTTTGCATGTGGCCCAGTCCTGACAATGCCCCACACTCACCTGCTGGTGAGGGGCTCCCACCTCTGTGCTACCTCTGTTGTCATGATTTGTTCTTCCAGGGCCTCTCACTGCTTTTTGTCTCAAGAAACAAAACTTTTTGTCTCAAGAAACAAAACTCAGTCTCCTTGGCATGATGAGCTAAACATGCTTACAGTTTTGGGTGTTCCAACCCTTTGCTAAAGGACATACCCCTCCTGTGTTCCCTGTGGTCCTGATGGCTGTTGAATTTCTGTCCTCCTCACACCTACCCCAGGAGCAGACAGACAACCAGCTGAGTCAAACATAGCATTACAAGGCCAAGGTCCAGTGATTGGTCCAGGCAGTGGTAAGTGACCTAAGCCAAGCCAGTCACTCCTTCTATATGATTTGACACATGGACTCTGCGATTTGGAGATATATAGACTAGGAGACTCTGGGCTATAGGCACTCTGTGCCCTGGCAGAAGTGCTTCTCCTTGTGGATCAGAAGACAAGCACGCAGGCTTAGCTGCCAGAAGCCATCTTTCCTGCCACGTGGAGAGTGCTGTTTGACATTGAAGCCCACACACAGAGGGAAACAGCCTAAAGAGAGATGGAGGCTTAATAACAGTGTTTGAGTCCCTGGATCCAGCTCTGCCTGAAACTAGAACCCTTAAACTTTCCAGACATTCAAAAGAGAAGTCTCCCCTTTGGCTAAGCTGAGTTGAGTTGAATTTCACAAACAGCAGAGCCACAAAAGAAAAGAATTCTGGGTCCCTGAGACTACTGAACTGCCTGCCATTCCACCCTGAACTGCCTGCACAGACTTTTATATGAAAGGAAATAAACTTCAGTTGTGTTTTAAGCCACTGGTGTGGGATGGGGGTGGGGGGCAGCCTGTCACTCACAACTGAACCTAGCCCTAATTAATGCAGGAGAGGATAGAAAAATGTCCTGTAGACACAAAGGAGAGGTCAGAGTAGTTAGCCTGCAGAATAAAAGCTTAACACAGCCACCATCTCCGAATATCTACAGGGTTGATATGGGGCAGAGACCAAGGCAAAAGGGACCAAGACCAGAAAGTGGTTAAGAGACTTACTTTCTGTGACTCCATGCAGGAACACTCCATGGGGGCTGTCCCTCAGAGACAGAATAGGTCACCTTAGTGGCAGTGAGTTTCCTGTCACTGGAAGTGCTTTGAGTAGAGGCTGGGTAGTCACTGAGCAGGAATCTTAGAGACATCCAGGTACAGCAGAAAGAGTTTTGGTCTTAGAGCTGGGTTCAAATTATGCTTCTATTACTTATGAGTCTCAGATAATCCCTCTAAACCTCCATTTCCTGATTTGTAAAGTATCCAGATAACTGGGTTGGAAACTGGGACCGAGGAAATTCCTTAGCCTGCTACTTCACAGGGTTTCCTGAGACCTAGTGCTCTAGCTGGAGTCAGCCATGGGTCAGGATGTCTCAGTGAGGTTCCTTGCCCTCCTTTGCAGCCTTGACATGCTGGGGGTGCCTGCTCCATCCTGCCAGGAGACTGCACCTCCCACTGGATTCCTCCTGCAACTGGAAAGGAGCAGTGAAGCCTGAGTCAAGAGGCCTGGGCTGCCGGGCTCGGTGGCTCAGCCTGTAATCCCGCGCCTTTGGGAGACTGAGGTGAGTGGATTGCCTGAGCCCGCGGGTTCGAGACCCGCCTGGGCAAGCAAGACCTCATCTCTACAATAAAGCAAAAAATTAGCCGGGCGTGGGAGCGCGTGCCTGTAGTTCCAGCTACTTGGAAGGCTGAGGCAGAAGGATCGCCGGAGCCCAGCGGGTTGAGGCTGCGGGGGCTGGGAGCGGCCGCTGCACTCCAGTCTGGGGGACAGAGTGATACTCCAACTCAAAAAAAAAAAAAAAAGAGGCCTGGGCTTTTCTCGCAGCCCTGCCCCTGCCTCTTCCAGGGCCTCAGTTTCCTCCTCCAACAAATTGGAAATGCATTCCTTGTCAAGGACAATCATGCTGTAGGATCAAGACTCATAGCTACTGTGCCCTAGCTATAATTCTACATAGGAACAATTTCCTTTCACAGCAATAATAATCCTGTTACTGCATAGTCTTACCTTGCCCAGCCCTCTCAGAGCCTGCTGAAACAGGCTCCTTCTTAGCCCCCACCTAGGTCAGCCCTGAGTGGTGCCAGCTGCTGCATGAACTGACATCACAGGTCTGGACCAACCCAGAGGTTCCCAGTCTACTGAGGGCCTTGTTTCCAGCCATGAAGTTCAGCTCCCTGTTTATTACAAGAACTCATATCTGGGGGGCTAGAGGCAATGAAATGGGAAAACCAAGGCAGTAGGGGAGCAGATCTTAGAACATGATCCTGTGGTCAGAAGAAAGGGTTCCTCCCATTTGGGAGCCCAGATGGGGAAACAGCAGAGTTTGGCAGGAAGCCTGGAGGCCTGCATGGTGGAGGTCTGAAAAACTGTTCCCTACACCTGCCAGTGATGCCCAGGATTCAAGGGCTAGAAGGAAGAAGGAGGCATCACCCTACACAGATTGACAGGGTACAGACCCCACCCCGGATGGGGGTGCCAAGTACACAAGCTCCCCAAATCCAGTGGCCAAGACTCTTGATGAGGGGCTCTGGTGGCAGATTCTGCTGGGAATGCCCTGGCAAAGAGAGCAGTGGGGTTTGAGAAGGTGAAATACTGACCGCGGTCACCAAAGATCCCTTTGAGAAATAAAAGGGGACAGTTACCAAAAGGAGCCAGTGTAACCACACAGGGAACCTAGTGTCCTGACAAGGACTGCATGGAAACCCACTTCTAGGGATTTCTCCTGCAGATGCACCTGCACACATGTGGTGGACATATGGACAAGGTCACGTTTCAGTGCCATTGGAATGTCCAAGGGCTGGAAGGAATGTACATGTCCATCCATAGGGACTGGTTAAGCAAATGATAGCATGTTCAAAGAAGGGAATAGTACTCTGTATAAAGCAGAACAAAGAAGTTCTGTATGGACTGATCTGCACAGAGCTCCAAGATATATTGAGTGAAAAAAAATGAAGATACCGAACAGTGTAAACATTATGCTTCCAAGTGTATTTTTTAAGGAGAAAATAATGTACATGGAGGGACTAAAAAAAAACTTGGAATTATCTTCTTTTGGAGGGAGAGCCCCTTGTAGTATAGGCTTCTCCTACTAATAAGTGTTCTAGGAACCCATCAGCATCAGTGTACCATCTAGCCTTGTTGTGAGAGGCAGTGTTAGGCTTCAGTGATTTTTTTTTTTTTTTCTGGAGATTCTTTCCACACATTTGCCCATTTCATGACGGGTGATTTACAAGCACACCTGCCCCCACCACGCTGAATGTTCAGCAGTTTGTGTCCAAAAACAGCATGACCCCCATGCCCCACCTTCCCTATTCATCTGATCTTGCCCCAAGTGACTTTCTTTTGTTTCCCTGGATGAAAAAAGTCCTTAAAGGGAAATGTTTTTGCTGATGTGGAAGAGGTGAAACAAAAAAACAGCAGAAGCACTAAAAGGCATAAAAAATTAATGAGTTCAAAAACTGTTTTGTTTTTAGTTTTGAGTTGGAGTCTCACTCTGTCGCCCAGGCTGGAGTGCAGTGGCCCGCTCACAGCCACCACAGCCTTGACCTGCTGGGCTCAGGAGATCCTTTCGCCTCAGTCTTCCAAGTAGAACTACAGACATGTGCACCACCACACCCGGCTAATTTTTTTATTTATTGTAGAGTTGAGGTCTCACCAAGTCGCCCAGGCTGATCTCGAACCCCTGGACTCAGGCAATCCTCTTGCCTCAGCCTCCCAAAGTGCTGGGATTACAGGCTTGAGCCATTGCACAGATCAAAAACTGTTTTGAGCAGTGGAAAAAGCATCTTGATAGATGTGTTGCATCAAACGAAGAGTACTTTGTAACAAAATACCTAAAAGTATGAATAAAAAACTAATAACTGAGTACTTGTGAGGGCAAACAGGGTACAAAATTGGGAGAGAGACGTTTCTTGGACTACCTTTTTATACTTTTAAAGCCAAATGACTGTATTACCTATACAACAATTAAATTAAAATTTTAAAAGAAGCTCCCAGCTTAGAAGGGTAGAAAATCCTCACCCACCATCACAATGCTTTAGCAGTTACAAAAGCCATCCCCAGGCTGGGCAAGGTGACTCATGCCTGTAGTCCCAGCACTCTGGGAGGCTAAGGCAAGAGGACTGCTTGAACTCAGGAGTTCAAGACCAGCCTAGCATAGCAAGACCTCATCTCTACAAAAAATCAGAAAATTAGCTGGGTGTGGTTGCATGTGCCTGTAGTCCCAGCTACTTGGGAGGCTAACGTAGAAGGATCGCCTGAACCCATGCCACTGCACTCCAGCCTGCGCAACTCAAAAAAAAAAAAAAAAAAAAAGTCATCCCTACCTAGGCAGAAAGTATAGGGCACATTCTCTGGTTTTCAGAGGATACTGAGGCTGAGGTCAGGATAGAAGCTGGAACTGGTGAATGACCAAGTTGACCTAACAGCCCCTCATTTCATAAAGCACTCTACATACTATTGTCATCTGCCAATATTTGACTTCTCTGAACAGGGACAGTGCTAATGCATCTCTGAGTCCTTAGAAGGGGAGGGAAACAGGGGCTGGCACGATCAAGGGAAGAGGCAATCGTTACTATGAAGGGCAGAGAATGAACAAGATTTGCCCAAGTGTTCGACCTGGAACTACACCTCAGGTTTTTGCCCCCCGCTGAGCACCCTTTACTCTGTTTCCCTCTTACAGTAGATCCGTTCTCTGCATCTAGGACCACTCACCCCCACCTCCACTCCAAGCCCCTTTGCAGTGAGGCAGCTTCCAAGAGTTGCCAAGAGGAAATGAGGAGGATGAAAGATCTGAGAGAGTGTCCCAGAGGAGGTGGAACTGCAACCAGTTTTCCTCTTCTACACAAAAACAATTGTGTTCCCCCTGGAGCAAGTGCCTTTCAGCCACCAGAGGCCCCTGCCAACCCACAATAGCATCCAAATGGTCTTGGCTTCATTCTGATGACTTCCTGCTCATATCAGGTGCATACAAGGTGGTCAATAGGTGGCGCTTTTGCCTCCACAAATTGATGGACGTGAGGAAGGAAATCAGCATAGAGAAAGGAGGGAAAGAGAGGGGAATGGGAAGGGGAGGAGTGGAAAATAGAGGCAAGAAAAAAGACCAAAGACCTGCTACTTGACTTGGAAAGGCTCCTTTCAAGATCAAAACTGTGGGTATGGGTGTGGGTGTAGGGGGAGATATTAGATGAACTAAGGAATGTTATTGGTGCCTCAGGCTTTCCATCCAAGTTTCCACCTCCATTGCCTCTTCCTCTGAGGAAGGAGAATGACTTTGGGGCAGGCAGACCTGGAGTCAGGTCCTGGATCAGTCACTTTGAAGCTTGACCTGGATCAGTCACTTAACCTTTATAAGCTGCGTTTTCATCATCTATAAAGATGATGATCTACAGGTTCTATAAAGGAAAACTAACAATCCTAATAATGCCACCTCTACATCCCAGGAATAAACTGCACTGATTGCATATTTTTTTGTACTACACTACTGGATTCAGTTTGCTGATATTTTGTTGAGCTTTGTATCATCCTTCATGTGTGAGATTAGGCTATATTTTGTATATTCACTTCTTTGCCAAGTTTTGATAATATAATTAAATAGATAGAATTGGGACTTCCATTTTTCTGTGTTCTGTAGCAATTTATATAACTAGAAAAATAGATTCCTTGGTGGTTTGGAAGAATTCACAGGTAAAACCTGCTAGCCTAAGTGCCCTCTGGTAGGAGCAGTGGAGTAACCTTATCCAACAATGTTTTCTGCTTCCTCTGTGCTAATAAGTCTATTAAGATTAGTTATTCCTTAAATCACTCAAGCCAGACCAGGACTATCAGCCAGCCAAATGATCACCTCAAGCTTTCAGGGTTGGCATGCAGCTATGATTAAAGAGGAGCGTCTTTGGCTTTGGTGGGTTAGAATGATTCCCAACAAAGGTGGATTCTTTCCATAGCTTTGTTCGCCTACTTTTCTCCACCTACCAAGTCACCATCCTTTCCTGCCTGGACACTGCAGTAGCCTTTTAACTGGTCTCCCTACCCCACCCCAGATCCCCTCTAACTCCATCTCCATGGCATATTTGAGGCTATGAAATTTCCTCTGAGTACAAGTTTGGCTACATCCTATGAATTTTAATACATACTGTTCTCACCTTTATTAATTTATAAATAATCTGTAATGGCAACTTTCTTCTAAGAGTTGTTTGTTTAGGTGTTTTAAATTTTTCAATTGCTCGAAGAATGGTCCAGGAATATCTTCTTATACATGCAGCAATTTATGAAAAATGTTTAATGTTGTTTTTACTGCAATCATAATCTTAAACCCATGCTTATATGAATATATTCATATAAACATATTTTGGATCACCTAGATGACTTCCTCATAACAAATGCCTGTTAATCGTTAAAGTTTTCATTTACATTTATTCTGAAATATTACTACTTTCATCTTGAGATGAGGTCAGAAAGAAATTATAGATTGTATAAATAAATGCTATATGCAGGCCAGTTGGTGGCATGGCCTACTACATGAAGAAATGCTTGCAGTTCATTCAAAAGAAAAGAAAGTTGATGAATGTAGTCATGACTTGGTTCAAGGAACACCAAACCCAAAAGACGCTATGGAGAGTCAGAGCCACATTCATGGTGCAAGAGATTTAGTTTCAGCAAAACATCTTTTCATTTGATTAGTGTTATGAACTTGAATTTTTATTTTGTTGCTGTTTTAATTTAATTTATTAAAAAAATGAAATGGTGACCAAGGAAATATAAACCTAAGGAATTTACAGCTATACATACTGACATAATAAAAAATTAAAGTCAATACTGGAGGTCCACAGAATTCTTTTCCTTTAGAAGTAAACCACATTAACCTCCTATATCTTTAGAAACTGCCCCCACCACCATACTTCTAGGATCTCCCAGAAAGGTGCTTCACTTGGGTTCAAAACCAACCTAGTCACTACAGTGAAGGACCTTCCAAGTTGCTCATTTTTCTTTCCCACGTAATTACTGCTTTCCCAGTAATGCCCATAGCTCTGAAAATTGCCTGAAGGAGGCTTTCTGTTGTCATGCTTACCAGTGTTCTTGCCAAGGGTGTCACTTTCCTATGTACCCAATTTTCTATGTGTCAGGGTAATGTTGGCTGCTTTCTTGTGCTAAATTCAGGAGGTTCTCAAACCAGCTCAGCACCATCCTGGGTCCAAAGCTACTCTTCCTGTGTTCCAAGTACCCCAGGTCAAGAAGCTCTCCCCTCCCAGAGCAACTCTCTCGGGTCTCCTCCTATAAGGAACTCTCAAGGGCCTCCCTGCCTTCATCCTCCTGCCAACACGCTAACCTCTCATTTCCATAACCCTGAGCCTCCTCCCCAGCTTTCTTGGAGGTAAAGCATACTAAGCTGAGAAAACCTCTCTCACTCTCCAATTCCCTCCCCCCAAAATCTACAGAAACAGAGCTTTGACTCAACTATTTCACTGTCATAATGCATGCTTAGCTTCCCATGCTAAAACAATCATCTTAATCTCAGATGTGAAAAGTTTTCAAAAAAAACAAAAACAAAAACAGCTGAAACAAGGAATAAACCAAGAAAAAGGGTGATATGGACTTCAGGAAGCAGAAGATCCAACACGGGAAAGAGATGGAGGGAATCCCCAAGATAATGGTGAAAGGAAATTCTAGGTCCACCTCTGTGCAACAGACAGAGAGCCATCAGTGCAGACAGGAGCTGGAGAATGGAAGACCCTGAGAGAGACGCCCCCAGGAAGAGAAAAACAATCACCAAAAGCAACGATGGATTTCCTGGTAAGTTTGGCTTCAGAAAAAATTGTACCACAGTGCTACTGGAAGGTATGGGAAGGTTTAGCTATAGGTACAAAGGAAGCTGAGCAAATGAAAACATAAAGCATTATTAATGCCAGGAAAAATAAAAAGTTGCATACACACAAAAAAGGAATTGTAATCATAGTATACTAGTAGCTTATCATAGAACAATATTTATATAGTAACAATAATAATGAAACTAAAAATAATAGCAAAAATGCTAAAAGCTGATTTAACAAAAAGTTAAAGGAGGAGATGGAGATTATAGAGGTAAGTGATCATGTATCATAATAGGAAGCTCCAAGAGGAGTATAAGCTTGGAAATTTAGAAGTATATTTCAAAAGAAACAAATACGCATTGAAAGTAGATGTTTGTATGGGATAAAGCAGGGATTATAAGAGTGGGACAAAATACCATTATGAGCCTTTGATTGCTATTTAACTTGTTAGATTATGCGCTTGTTTCAATATAACAAAAATAAAAATTAAGCATTAAAAAAATGCGGCCAAGTGTGATGGCTCATGCCTGTAATCTCAGCACTTTGGGAGGCCGAGTTTGAGACCAGCCTGGGCAATACAACTAAGATCCCATCTCTCAAAAAAGACATTTTTAAAAAATTAGCCAGACATAGTGGTGCACACCTATAGCCCCAGCTACTTGGGAGGCTGAGACAGGCGGCTGCAGTGAACTATGATCATGCCACTGCAGACCCAGCCTGGATGACAGAGGAAGACCCTGTCTCTGAAAAAAAAAAACAAAAACAAATTAAAAAGTTTAAAATGTGTCTTCAGATTAAAGAAGACTTCTAATTTTCTACTAGAATGAAGAGGGAATTGTTTGCTTAACATTTCTGGTGTTTCCACTCAGATTATTTTCTCCCAAAAAGTGGGGGCTAATATTGAAGTCTCACTTCTGGATAAAAAGTGCTTGGTGCTTTTTAAAGACAGAATTGGATTAGAGTTTTTTGTTTGTTTTTTGTTTTTCCAATATCTACCAAAGTGTCCAAATTCTTAGGGCACTCTGTGATATATAGCCTTCCAGACTACAGACTCTTTGAGGACATGACTAGTCTCTGTATCTGGATCTGTTTTGGCTGCAGCGTCCAGCACAGGGCACACAGTAAGTTCTAGATGTGGCTGAAAAAGGAAACCTAAGGAGGCGTTTTAAAAATTAAAATCAGCCGGGCTTGGTGGCTCAGCCTGTAATCCCTCGCCTGGGGAGGCTGAGGTGAGTGAATTGCCTGAGCCCGCGGATTCAAGACCCGCCTGGGCAACCTGGCGAGACCTCATCTCTACAATAAATCAAAAATTAGCCAGGCGTGGTAGCGCGCGCCTGTAGTTCCAGCTACGTGGAAGGCTGAGGCGGAAGGATCTCCGGAGCCCAGCAGGTCGAGGCTGCGGTGGCCGGGAGCGGCCACTGCACTCCAGTCTGGGCGACAGAGTGAGACTCCAACTCAAAAAAAAAATTAAAATCTTTCTGATTTTCCAGTCCGTAGTGACCTTCCTAGTATTTCCCTGCAGATATTCTCCACCTCGTCCTCCAAGTAGTCCAAGATCCTGGAACCGAGACCTGCAGGGCGGTGGCAAGAATGGAATTCGGAGCTCAAAAAGTACTTCCTGGCTTCAGGGGAGTGAGAAAAGTTGTTTCCTTCCCTGAAAATGTCTTGGATTACGAAGGAATTTATCAGCAGGTCCTCTGGGGCAGGAGGAGGGGCTGTAACACCATTTAGAGCAGAAGAAAGCTTGTGATCTCTGTGGAATTTGCTTCTTAGAGAACCGAGGGCTGGATCTTCTGCTACCTGCCGGGCCCAGGGAAGAGGAGTTTCTAAACCTGCAAGTGGGGAAATAGCCTCTGCTTCCACCTCTTTCATCTCTTCCACATTTTTCACAAGACTATGAGAACTGCAAGTGAGCCTTACTAAGAAGGTGTCAAAGTCAAAGCACCACCCACTCAGTCATTATTCCATAAGTCAGCCACAGTATTAGACCCCAGGGACTCATGCCTTTGGTCAGTCAACAAATATTAATTGACAGGCTGCTGTGCATCAGGCAAATTAAACCTGGCCCTTGCTCAAAGGAGCTAGTAGCTGGGGGAGGGGGTGTATTCTGGACATTTCCTGCCATACTGTGCGTGCCTACTGTCCCACCTCCAAGAGGGCCCGCCTAGCCTTCTCAGATTTCCTGCACTTTCTCCTCTATGAGCGGCCCTCCACCATTACCCTCCATCACCACCCCAGAGCTTCAGTCTCTAAGATAGGTGCTTCAGGTACTTCTCACCTGCAAACCCCATTCACCCTGGGTTCAAGACACAGTGATCCTCTCCCCTACACTTCTTACCCCTCATCCAGGCCCAACTAGAATGGGAGCCCTGGGGTGGGGGGAACTTGGACTAGCTTGATACTTAGTGCCTGGGTCAGCACCAGAGAGCAGGACAGGGCAAAGGCCGACTCCCTCCTTCATACCCCTGAGTCTCTGTTCAGTGCCACCCTGCCTGTCCTTGGTGCTAGGGACAGTCATGAGTCAGTTCAGGTCCCTACCAGCCCTTTTTTTCTTTTTTTTTTTTGCGTCAGAGTCTCACTCTGTCACCCATGCTGGAGTGCAGTGGCATGGTCATGACCACCACAGCCTCGACCTGCTGGGCTCAAGCCATCCTTCCGCTTCAGCCTTCCAAGTAGCTGGAACTATAGGCATGCACCACCATACCCAGCTAATTTTTAAATTTATTTTAGAGACGCGGTCTCACCATATTGTCCAGGTTGGTCTTGAATCCATGGGCTCAGACAATCTCTCACCTCCGCCTCCCAAAGTGCTGGGATTACAGGCGTGAGCCACTGCACCCAGCTCCTACCAGCCCATCTTAAATCCAGCAGAGGAGGTAAGACCCAGGCACAGCCGACGGTGCAGTGTCCAGCTCCAGAAGACCAGAGGGACCTGGCCTCACCCTTTAATCTTTTAGGCCAAGCTCCCAACCTGGGGTCAGTGCCTTTCCTCCAGAATACTATGCATACTAATCACCAGGGAGTTTTATTAAAATGCAGGATCTGATGATTCAGTGGTCTGAGATCTGCATTTTTTTTTAAGTCGGAGTCTTACTGTCACCCATGCTGGAGTGCAGTGGCAAACTCAAAGCCACTGCAGCCTTGACCTGCCGGACTCGGGTGATCCTTCTACCTCAGCCTTCTAAGTAGCTGAAACTACAGGCGTGCGCCCCCACACCTGGCTAATTTTTTTTATTTATTGTAGAGACGAGGTCTCACCAAGTTGCCCAGGCTGGTCTTGAACCCTGGGCTCAGACAATCCTCTCTCCTCAGCCTCCCAAAGTGCTGGGATTACAGGCGTGAGCCACTGCGCTCAGCTGAGATCTGCATTTCTAACAAGCTCGCGAGCTCCTTGGTCTATGGACCACACTTAGTGCCCTATTTAAGCAATGGTGATTGGACTAATGTCTCTTCCCCACTGGTCCATAGCTTTTGCCCATACATTCAGTGATGTAGCTATCCCCAGTGCCTAGCACAGTGCTTGGCACATTAAGCACTTGTCGGAAGAATGACCCAAGAGCCAATGCAGGCCACCCGCTGCCCAGGTCCACTCACGTGAGCATGTGGGCGCACATATGCACACCCCAGCTCATCTCTGCCAGGCTCTGAGATGCAAGTGACGGCGTTTGTGCCTACCTACTACGCGCGCGGCCATGGCTGAGTCACCTCCTAATCCCACATCATGAGCCTCTGCCTGATGACTCACCAGGGGGTCCATCCATATGGCAACCCAAGATCTCCAACAAAGTCTCCCAGACCCTCCCCAAGTCACCAGCCAGCACGCCAAGCCCAGACGAAGGTTTCTTTCTTTTTAATTAAACCAACTTTAATTAAAAAATAACCCAAGAAGTCCTAAGTTCTCCAAGAGGTAGGGTAGATGTGAAGGCCCATCATCTCCCCTGTCATTCAGGGGCCCTGGTGCTGCCTGTCTCAGAAATCTCCAAGAGCTGTCCTCAGGGCCTGGGAGTGGGCAGCCAGGGGCGTCCACGCGGAAGGGGAGCTCTCTCCCAGCAAGAGACTGGGGGGCAGACGGGAGGTGGGGACAGACGTGGGGAAATGAAGGGAAGACAGAAGTCATGGACCCGGGAGTCTGACATCTGACGCGTTGGAAAACGTGAGAGGAGGTTGACGAAATAAAGAGTTCGTTGAGGAGGCGTCTTGAGCTTGCAGGTCTGGCTTCCAAAGACTTGGAACTAACCAGGAAGCCGGAGGTGGGGGGGTTCCTGGTGGAGGCCCAGCTCCGGGGCAAGGGGCCCATAGACGGCGCCAAGGGGGGCTGGGGCAAAGCTGGGGGCTCGCAGTGGGGGCAGAAGCGACGGGGGCCCACAAGTCCGAGGGGGCGCTTCCGTCGGGTGGCGAGAGAGCGCGAGCCCCCCGGGGCCGGGGACAGGATTCCGCAGGCGTGCCGAGTCCGGGAGGCCGCGATGGGAGGCCCGCAGGCGCTCCGCGCCGGGCGGGGGCTCACAGGTAGCGTTCCAGCCCCGGCGGGAAGCCCGGCTGCCGCAGGTAGGCCTCCCCGGGGCTGAGCGGGCCGAGCGCGGCGGCGGGCCCGGCCAGGGCCAGGAGGGGCTCGGCGGGCAGCGGGCCGGGGCCGGGGCGCGCGGGGGGCAGCCCCAGGCGCTCGGGGGCCTGCGAGTAGAGCGGCGGGGAGGCGGCGGCGCAGGGCGGGAAGGCGGCGTCGGGCGCGGCGCAGCAGGGCGGCTCGGGCGCGCCCAGCCCCGCCAGCTCGGGCTGCAGGCTCACCAGGCTGTCGACGCTGAAGAGGCGCGCGGGCGGCGCGGGCCCGGGGGCGGGGGGCGCCAGCAGCGGGCCGGGCGCGGGCGCGTAGGGCGCGTAGGGGAAGGGCAGCGCGGGCGCGTGCGCGGGCGCGGGCGGCGCGGGCAGCTCGGCGCGCTTAAAGCGCTTGCGGCGCCGCAGGAAGCTGCCGTTGTCGAACATGTCGGCGGCCGCGGGGTCCAGCGTCCAGTAGTTGCCCTTGCCCGGGTTGCCCGGCTCGCGGGGCACCTTGACGAAGCAGTCGTTGAGCGTGAGGTTGTGGCGGATGCTGTTCTGCCACTTGCGCGGGCTGTCGCGGTAGAAGGCGAAGCGTTCGGTGATGAAACGGTAGATGGCAGCCAGCGTGAGGCGGCGGCCCGGGGCGTGCGCCAGCGCCATGGCGATGAGCGCGATGTACGAGTAGGGCGGCTTCCCGCGCTGCAGGGGGCGCCGCCGCCGCCGCCCCGGGCCCGGCGCGGGCGCGGGGTCCGCCTCCCCGCGGCCCGCCGCCGCCGCCTCCTCGGGCTCCCGCCCCGGCTCGGCCCCCGCGAGCGGCGACGGCGGCGGCCCCGACGGCGCGACCGAGGGCAGGGCCGGGAAGCCCGAGAAGGCGGCGGGCGGGTCCATGTCGCTGCGCCCGGTCATGGGATGCGGCCGCCCCTGCCCGCGCGGCTCGGGGAGAGCAGGGTCCGCCGACCCGCCTTATATGGACGCAGCCCCCCCACCGCCACCAGTGGAGAGGGCTCAGGCCTTCCCCGCTGGCCAGCGCCTCCCCTCTGATTTCCTTTCCCAGCCCCCTTACTGTGCTCACAGTACACCCCCCCCCCCCCATTTCGCCCCTCCCTCTGTCCCTTTGGGTCAGTTTTTCCCAGACCCAGGCTCATCCCTTCCCCATCTCCATTGGGTCTGGCCCTGGCCCTGGCCCCAACCCACTGTATTTGATCAGCCCTCTTCCCTTCCCATCCCTCCCTCTGCCCCCTCCCCTTTGGGTCATTCCCAATCACAAATCCGCCCATTCAGTGCACTCCCCTCACCCCATTTTGCTCCTCCCAGTAGTAGGGTCACCTCCAAACTCCTGGGCCTTCCATCCCCAGCTGGAACAGAGACGGGGCCACCTTGCCAGCCCTCGGTGTCTTGATGCTGTGGCTGGTCAGGGAGGCATCGGCCCAACCTGGGCCTAGGTAAAGGAGAAGGGGGTAGAGGGCAGAGTCAGGTCAGCTTTGTACCGGGGAAGACCTTTAGCCTCTCCAAACCAGCGTCACCAGCTCCTCTCTCTGCTACCTCTTGCACACCCCTGTTCCACCATCCCTCCAGGCCTTGTGAGGATTCTTTGAAACAAAAGGAAGATCTTGAAAAGTGGGCCAACTCTTTCAACAAGAGCCCCCAGAAAATCCACAACTTGGAGTTACTCTTCTGACTGCCTCCTCTCCACACCCCTCCTATTCTAGAAAGCTGCTTTACACACACACACACAGCACACACACAGGGAAGGTGCACAAACACAAACTTCCACAGACTGGAGATCTGAGAGAACCACTTTCTGATCTAGAAACATCACGCATCTCACTGGGAATGAGAGTTTTTAATTAAAAACTCTATCTGGGAAATACCACCTACAACCACTCTCCCAGAGGGGTGTGGCCCTGAGCCTATTTCAGAAAACCTCCAGCATGACAGGAGAGACCCAGCTATGACTCAGAAGAAACCAAAGGGTGAAGGAGATTTGCCTTAAAAGCACCTTGTCCTGGGGACAAGCAGGATCAAGGGACTTGGACAGGAGCAGGGCTAGGAGTACAGTGAGCCAAGTGGGGTGCCCAAGTTGCTGAATTTAAGGGTCATTTGCTCCCAAGGCCTGCAAGCACAGGCTCAGCACTTGAGAGCCAGGGCTCCCTTAAATCTGGAGCCCTAGGTGCCTCACTTGCTCCACCCTAGTCCCCAGTCCTGATATAGAGTGCCCCCAAGTACAGATGGTAAAAGCTGGCTATAGCAGGTCTGTAAAATCCAAACTCAAAATCCAGTTCAAAGTTCAAACTCAAAGCCTGGAGTTCAAGGGCCCGCTCTCAGCTCCAGTCTCATCTGATAATATCACAGCCACCATTACTGAGCATTTTAAATGTAGTAAACACTTCACAGTATTTCACTAAAATTGAGCAATCATCAGGTCCTGTCAATTCCACAGGGATCCCAAATGCATCCTCCTTCACTTCTGGCCTCAGATCAGCCTGTATCATTCACCAGAGACTTCTGGGTCAAGCCCCTTGCTAGTGCTCAGGGCAAGGCAGAGATGAAGATACCCACAGTCTGGTGGAGAGATGGATAACTGCAAGCTTTGAGAGAGGTTGGTAGGGGGGCTATGGAAGCAGAGAGGAGGGGGAAGGTGACACTTGGAGATCTAGAGACAGTCCCTCCCCCAATACAGTGAAGAATCAGCCTAGTTTATATTAGAGCAAGTCCTGCCTCAGTACCCTCTCCAGCCTCTTTACCCTGCATTCTGCCCAAGCACAGGTCGTCCATTGAACACTAGACAGGTGCAATCACAATGCCCTGCTGACCAAAGAAGAAGACAAGACAACCGCAGCAGCAGGGAATCGAGCTCCCAAGAGCAGTGTGACCTGGGCCAGTTCTCATTTGAGTCTCAGTCTCCTCCCCAGCCAATGGAAGCAACAATGTTCCCCGTCGACACTGTTAAGCGATTCAAATGGGGTCATGTATGAAAGTGCCTGACCCACCTGGGCACTGGTATGAAGTGCTTTTCATTCCCACTATACACAATTGGCATTTTCAGTATTAAACCAGAAGGGGAAGGTGAGTGGCAGGGCCAGAGAAGTGATGCCTGCATACTTGCAACCAGGTGCAGCATAATCTTGCAGCTAGACTCGGGCACAGACCAGAGCGGGTGGGATCTCGGCCACTGCCTTTCCCACCTTCCCTCAGGGACGAAGCCCCTCCAAAGTCCCCCACCATAGCTTTTGTCTTACACCTGCAGGGAACTTGGGGGTCAGGGGATAAATAGCTCTTACTGCCTCCCTTGGTAACTACAGTCTCCTTGCACCTTCAGTTTCCCAGTCCACATGTACAGCCTGGGACATAGTATATGTTCAATAAATGATACTGAATGTGCAGTTGGCTGTGCTAATGCTGGGAAGGGTGGGGATGGGGAGCTGGGCCAAAGGGGTGAGAACCCAGACTTTTCCAGTTCTTTGTGCCTGTCTGGCCCCCACCATTGGGCCTGCTTCCCGGAGCTGAAGCCGAGCAGGCCAGTGTCAGGGGGCGGCCCAAGGGCTAATCCGTGTTTTCAGCGTGGCTGGGCCCTCTTTTCACAGGCCCTGGGCCGGACGTGATGCGGCTGAGCATCCGGGCATAAGATGGCCAGTGAAGGCGGCCCCTTTCTCATGGGCCTGGATTCCAGGCGGCCCAGCGTCTGAGTGGAGCCCCTGGGGCGGGAGGAACACAGTGGCTGGGCTGGGCAGTCCTTTGTCTGACCACACTGGGTGGATATTCGGGCTGGCAGGAGGGATTAATGGCCAGGGATTGGCCCTGGGGCCGGCCTTCCCACTGCCCTTTGGAGGCCAAAGGCCCAGGTCAGGGCACACAGTGTTGATGGCTCTCTAGATAGGAGTGGAAATTCCCACCCTTGTCCAAAGCTGTTAGCACTAGCCCCCAAGACTCCCTGCCCCCAGCCCCAGCTCTGCAGAGGCACCACTAGCCAAGACAGACCCCGAGGCAAGGAACAGAGGGTGGGGGCCAGAGCTTCCCAACTCTTCTGCCTGGGAGAGGGCTGAGGTGACAAGCTGTTCCAGGTCCTCTCCCGAGATTCCTCCACTCTAAGAGGGCTCCATGGTTGTCCTCCAGAGCTCTGGGGATAGAGTGATATCAACTCAGTGAGGGTCCATGGAGCCTAAGGCCCCTTAGAACTTCCTGAAATGTTCCTCAAACACCTCTAGTTTGAGGCCATCCAGAGTCATTTATCCCTAAAGCCCCCCATCACAGCATTCACAAATCCCATCACCCAGAGGGTGCAGAAGAGGCTCAGGAGTCAAAGGAAATTCTAGAGATTCCCCCGACACCAGTTCTTGCCACTCAGGGGTCCCTGAGGGCTGCTGCAGGGCTTCTTCCCTCTCACCCCCCAAACTAGAGCTGCCATTTACTCCTCAGGAGCCTGAGACAGGCAGTTCCCATGTGGTTGGGGCTGTCCTGGGGCCCCACTCTGGTAAGACCTTTACTGACCAGGATGATCCTGAACTAGGGATGAAAGCAACAGCCCCATCCTTACCCGCAGGGCCTGACTCCAGAGTGCCTGAGCCAGGCTCAGGAAAGGGAGCAAGTCCAGGCCTGACTCTGGAGAGAGCATCAGGGAACAACCCAGGAGGAGGATGCTCCTCTCTGTGATGCTTCACTCCTCACGCTTCTTCATTCAGCAGGTGCTCAGGGTCCACATCCAGGGTGCCATGGGTGCTGGATCACATGATGAGTCAGGCTGTGCTCAGGAGGATGCAGTCAGTAAACGGTGTGGGCAGAGTAGGGACTTCAGGAGAACAGAGGGACTTCACCCAGCCTGCAGAGTCAGGAAGGAACCGTAGAAGGGGTTTAGCTGCAGATGGCCAGGTGAGGAAACCTGGATTAGGGGCTCATTCTCTGTGCCCTGTAACACCTCCATCACTGCACTTAGTTTATTGTATCATCATTGTCCTTGCATGTGTCTATCACCCCCATAGTCTTTGTAGGCATTGAGGGCACATACCATGTCTCGCTCATTTTTGGATCCTTGGCACTTATAGTGCCTGGCACAAGTTGGTGATCAGTAAATATGTATCAGATGGGTGGAAGGTTGGTGGCTGGATACCAGGTTGAGAGAGCCGTGGGTGCAAAGATCCAAAGAGTTTATGGTCCATTCTGGGAGGAGCAAGACTTCCTGGGAAGTGTTTTTCTGAGATATACATGCGATTACATGTATAAAGTTCTTGGAACACTGCCTGGCACGTGTCCACGCTGCATAACTGTTAGCTGTTGTTTTTACTACTATTATTCACTGTGTCTAGTGTAGAGTTACAAGGGACTGTGACAAGGAAGGTAGATAGGCTCAGACTGTAGACGATTTTATGTGCCAGGCTAAGGAGCTGGGAAGTTTCTAGAGAAACTTTGAAACATTTTTCAGCAGGAGAGTGACTCGATCAGATCGCTCATTTAGATCACTCAATCCATCAGGGGAAGGGCTGGAGAGGGAAGGGGCTAGAGGCTAAGAGACCAGATGGAAGGTTGCCCAGGTGTTGAGTTGCGAGCCAAGGCTGTGGCTCTGGGGGCATTGGGCACTTATTCCCACTCATTCCAGACTGGATGGAGGGAAAACCTTCAGCCGTCCATCTCAGGTGGTGGCTAAAACATAGACCTTGTCACACTATCCAGAAAACCAGCCATCACCCTCTACTCCTTTCTCTCCCTCTCCGACTACCTCCAGTCACTAAGACAGGTCCATTTTCACAAATTTTTCTCAAAGCCATTATCTTCTCTTGACCTTTTATCTCAGTCTTTGTTCAGGCCAGCGTCAGTTCTTCCACTGCCGACTATAGTAGCCTCCTAACTGGTCTCCTTGCCTTCTCTTCCAAATCTTTCTCTGTGCTCTACTCCCCATGCTCTCAGGAGGCAGGCCACATCATGAGTATGGCTGGCAGGTGCCACACAACTGGCCTCTGGGCCCCTCCTGCCTCACTTCTCACCAATCTCCCTGTGCCCTCATTCCCCACAACACACACATCCTATACCAAGCCAAATGGAGCCAATTTGCGCTCAAGCGTCAAGTCCCCTCCCACTCTGAGCCTTCGCTAATCAAAATCAGGGTAACCAACTGGCCAGCTTGCTTGCTTTCTCTCTTTATTTGAGTCAGGGTCTCACTATGTCACCCAGGCTGGAGTGTAATGGCACGATCACAGCTTACTGCAGCCTCAAACTCCTGGGCTCAAGTGATCCTCCTGCCTCATCCTCCCAAGTAGCTAGAATTATAGGCACATGCCACCATGCCAGGCTAATTTTTTTTATTTTTTATTTTGTAGAGACATGGTCTCCCTATGTTGCCCAGGCTGGTCTCAAACTCCTGGGTTTAAGCGATCCTCTCTCCTCGGTCTTCCAAAGTGCTGGGATTACAGGTGTGAGCACCATGCCCAGCCCTATTGGCCAGCTTTAGATATAGATCCAGTCTCATTTACTTTTCCACCCAGCCTCTTGATCTCCTAACACCTTTATTATTAACAGCAATAAGTCCCATCTGTCCCCCTTGAAAAACTCCATTTCTTACAGTGCCAAACAAATAAAAAACAAGCAAGCACACAAAATCCCCGAGAGTTTTCCCATCCAAGGGCAGAGAGAGAATGAATGAGAATGAATTTCTTCTCCCACTGGCTCCTCTGCCAGGAAGTCCCTCTCTTCCCTGACCTGCCTGTTGCATTCCTGCTTGTCCCTTGAGAACCACTCACAGAAGAGAGCCATTTATCTTCCAGAAAACATTTCCCAATTTCTCCTCTCTAAGCAAAAGGCCCATTGACACCTCTGGCCTGACCGTACCCAGAGACTGGATTACATGCTACACATCAGCCTCCCACAGCAGAATGGGAGCAGTTGCTCTTGGACCCTATGGCAGGAAGCAGAGCTGCATGGCTCAGTGAGCACTTATTGAGTGCCTGACTGACTACCTTGCTGAATGAATGAATGAATGAATGAATGAGTGACCATGCCTGTCTGGAAAAGCAAAAGGTCTCTGTGCCTGGTTTCTAGCTAGGAATCTGCTTCCTGCCCTCTCTGCCTCTCTGCTCAGCTCTGTGGCCCTGGGCCGAGACCCCCCACGTGGTCCTTGCCTCAGCAGGGTCCAGGCTCTGCTCAGACGATATTGGCTCAGCCCTGAGGGTGTAATTCCAGCCGCTCCTAAACCACACACAAGGCATCTGAAGTATGTTCCGTGTCATTTCGGGCTGTCAGCATTCTGACATCTACCTCGCCCCCGCACCCTAGGCAATCTCAGGGCTTTCGGGCCTCCCTGCCTCTCGTTTCCAGGGAAGCCAAGGGGGAGTGGTGCTGTCAGCAGGCTGCCTGAGCCGTGGGAGCCCAGACCAGAGAAGCCTGACTTTGAATCCACCATGTGCCGTGTCATCTGATGCAGGCTGCATACTCCCCCTGCCCACGTTAGACACATAAGCCCCTAGTGCCTAAAGAACTCTGAGATGATCTTGGCCAGTGATCCCCAGCCTATGGGCCCCTTAGCAAAAGGCATCTGGAAACCATGTGGCACCCAGTGCTGTCTATAAACTGCATGCACAATGTGTGTCACACACACAAGTATGAATGTTTTTCAAATGGATGTAGATGCTGCTGTGATTGATAAATACAACCACATTTAAACTCTGTGCAGTCATTTGTATTTTTGTCATGGTTTTAAATCCACCAGTGAATACTAAAAGTACAACTACTATCACATGGGCTAGCTGAGAGGTGTTTTTGTGATCCTCATTTTTAACCTGATGCTAGAGTCCAATATGCCTTCTTTACAATTTTGGACGTTGAGGTCCAGAATGGGGGAGAGGCTTATTTAAAGGCCCGAAGCAAGTCAGTGCAAAGCCAAAAATGGAGCCTGTGGCTCTGACCACCACCTCCACCCCCACACCAGCTCCCTTTTCTCTGCCTTTATTTGACAGTGGTTATTTAGCACCTGCTTTGCAGAAGACTCTATGGTAAGCACCAGGGAACCAAAAATGAAGACCAGGAGTCTATTCTCAGGGGTTGACACTGGGGGGAGGATGGTGATTATTCAGGGAGAGGCGCTGAACAAAGACTTCATCCTAACTGTTAAAAGAAGCTGTTGAAGGACTTGAATCAGAAAGTGGTATAAGACTCCTGTTGTATAATAACCCCTATACCACTCGTGTGTGTCTGGCTCCCCCATTTGGCTCTCAGTGCCTGAGGACAAGGCCTGGGACTCATCCCTTGTGGACCCAGGACAGAGGTCACTGAAGAGAAAGAGGAGTGGCTAGAAAAGAGTGTTTCACAGTAGGAGGCACTGCCTTCTACCCAAGAATTGTCACAAGCTGGGATCAGGTAATAATACTCCATGCAAGATCATCTGGCTGGGTGACCTGGGGTGGCCGTCTTGACCATGATGAACCTCATTTCTCCCCTTAGAGACCGGGAAGGATGTCGTTCTTGGGCAACATTCACCTCCCACAAAATGTGAAGTCCGTCATCTTGGAAGAGGCCCAGGGTGGGGACTGAATGTTAAGAAGAAAGAGGAGGGTAAGCTTGCGCTTGCCTGCCCCTTCATGATGACGTGGAGTAGACCACCACCCAATCACCTTAATGATCTTCCCCCATCAAGGGGAATGGTTAAAAGGACTCAGCCACAAGCAACCAGCAACCATTGCCTTGCTAGACTCTGGTGTGGCCATGTGCTTTTTGAGCTATGGCTGTCGTCATGCTTCCTGGCTTTGGCCCCCTCCCCCACCTTGGGGATGTGACTCTTCTCTCTCCCTTCTCTTTCTCTCTCTAATTTACTTTTAAATAAACTTTTCTTTCTTTGAAAAAAAAAAAAAAAAGAACTGGTGGCTGGAGCCAGCTCTGACTAGCTCATGTGTGCACTGCATCCCAAAACTGTTTTGGTGACATCATGCTGATAGTTTGAAATTGGCCACAGTGGGAGTATTTACACCACAGAAATTGGCAAATGCTACAAATCAGGATGCCCCCCACCGGCCGGAGAGCCAGCTGTTAAACATTCACCAGCCCACCACTTGGCAAGTCTCCACCCATGAAAATAATGAAGATCAGATGAGACTGGGACTTCCATCTGGCTCAGTCAAGAGGCTCCAGGAAAGGAAGGCCTAGGAGGTGGAGAGACTAGGGGAGGGGTATAGACACTTACCTGTAAGCTCTCTGGCACCCCTTAGACTCACACTCATGGAGCTCTGTGGCTGTGCCCAGCACTAGACCCTCGCCTTCCATAACTTCTCTAATCCTTTCAGCAGCTCTATGAGTCAGGCCTGACCCTCCATATTTTATCCTGAGTTCTAAAGGAGACATATGATTTGATCTAGTAATTCCCCTTCTAGAAATTCAACTTGAGGGATGTGCTTAATGATGCATGTCCAAAGAAGGTCATCGCTGCCTTATTTATCTCAGAGGAAAAATTGAACCAAATATCTTGCAGTCGGTTGAATCCAAACACTAAAGAACACTTTAAAGAACTATTTCACTAAAAGAACACTAAAAGAACTATTTCTGAGGAATTTTTAATGAAGTAAGGAAATGTTCATACTATAATGTTAAATATTTTAAAAGGGTATAAAAGTTATAAAGCAATGGTTCCAATGTTTACATCCATATACATATGTGTGCGTGTGTATACACGCATAGGAAAATAATGGGAAGAAAATACATCAAAATAGCAACAGTTTTATTTCTAGGTGATGGATTTGGGATGATTTTTATTTATTTATTTTTAGGAATCAAAATTATGAACATGATTCACCATGTTATGCTTTTGTGATATATGCACTTTCCTATATGTATGTTACTACTTCACCCAAAAGTTCTTAACATTTAGCCATATTTAACACAACAAAAACCAATAACAATTGTGGCTTCAGGAGATGAGAACTGTGTGGTTATGAAGCAGTAGTGAGCAGGAGTCTCTAACACTGTACTATTTGCATCTTTTGAATTTGGAATCACATGAGTATATAACCTGCTCAAAAAGTTTGATTACATTTTCAAAAAATAAACAATAAGCATGCATGAATTCTTTAACTAGAAAAACTGTTGATTTCCAAAACAATCCCCAATTCACAGATGAGAGAATGGAGAAGTGGAGGGTGCTGCCCCGAGCCACCCAGCTGGAAGACAGCCCCAGCTCCAGTGCATGTCTTGAGGCAGCAGTCCCGGGGGTGGGGGGAGAGGGTGGGGAGGAGTTAGTATGCAAATTACTGCTTCCTTTACAGGCCCTTGACTATTTGAGAGATGCAGAAACTGAAAACATCAGAGTTCAGACCCACCTCCCTCACCATCCCACCTTGTCACCTAGAGTACTGACTGGCTCATGGCTCCCCGCCAGGCCAGCAGGCATCTCTACAACAGTCTGTTAAGACAGGGACCCCCCTACCCCGGCCCCAGACTCCCCCTAGGAAGCCCAAGACCCCCAGTGGGAAGCATATCTCCCAAAAGGCTAGAACCTAAAAAGGGTCCAGAACCTTGGGCTGAAGACGGAAGGGCTCTCCCAGAGGCAGGGGGCAGCCTCTGGAACAGTGAGTGCCTCTGGAGCAGGCGTCAGTCATTAGCAGAACTCTGGCATGTTCAGGGCAATAACTACATATTGTCTCCAGGGTGCATTGTGAAACGTAATGAGCATGTTTCCTACTAGGAGGGGAGATGTTGAGGCTCCTCCCAGGAGCCAGAGACGCTGCTCTTCCACCGTCTGGTTGGCCTTAGGCTTGCCCGCCTTCCTATTTTTAGAGGTGTCAGACAGCCCTAGGGCCAGCCACTGGATGTGACTGTGAGTGCAGCTTCCCTGACGGGACTGAGGGCCAGTGGGGCAGCCTAATTAAGGAAAGGATCATTTGCTTCAGTGCTCTTCTGCGTCGAGTCACTTCTTTTCATCTCCACTCAAAGATGAAAAGAGTGGAGAGGTGGAGGGTGCTGCCCAGAGTTTCTGAGCTTAAAAAGTGTAGAGGTTTTGGGTTGCTTTTTTTTCCCCCCCAGAAGTTTCAGGATGAAAAATACAAACAAGTTCACGAAGAGTAGAGATGTATCTGCAGCCTTGTCCCTGTGTCCCTTCCCCTCCTTTCCAGGCTGCTGCTTTCGCTCATTCTCCTTTGGGTCCTTACACAGGTAGGTTCTTCTGCTTAGAATACCCTTCCTTTTCTCCTTGCACTCACCCCCATCTGAAAAACTCAGCTACCTCTTCTAGGAAGCCTTCTAAGCAGGGATCATTCTCCTCCTCTGACTTGCCCACAAGGCCTATGCTTCCCTGTGTCCCAGCCATTATCACACTTGGTACTGAATGCTTTCTTAGCTCACTCCCCAACTTAAATGTGGGAGTCTTGGGAGCTGGGGAATCGCATTGTTCCTCTAGCAAGATTCCCAGTGTCTGACATAGGGCCAGGGACAGAAAAGACCAGTGAATGTTGACTAATTGACTGAATAAATGGACGAGTATAGTAATAGAGCATCAGAGATGAAAGGGGACAGGACAGGGCCCCATCAACTCACAGTTAAGGGCACTGAGACTTAGAGAGGAAGGGAGGAGCTATCATCAGGAATTATTGGTAGCAAGTGACCAACTCAGTTGAGTTTAAGAAAAATAAGCTGGGGAGATATACTGGCTCATAAATCAGGGCAAGGGTAAAACCAGACTTAGGGCTGTCTGAAACCCAGTGCTCACGGTTCTCTCCATGGCAGCTTCACGCTCAAGGGCCACTTTCTTCACGAGGCTGGGGCACAGCTTTGGCAGCTCCATGACCCTCTCCTTACAGCTCTGCAAACGAAGATACAAGAGTACCATTGGAACAAAGCTCCAGAGAAGGACTCTGTGTGGTCCAGCATGGGACCCGTGCTCATCCCTGACAAATCGCTGTGGAGGACACATCTCCCAACTAGAGAAGGAGCAGTTCTCTCAAACACATGGGGAATAGTGGCTACAACCCTTGGGGGAAATCAGTGTGAGAAGGCAGCCACCCTGATGTAAATTAGTTGGAGTCACAAACATTTCTTAAACAATCTGTGCTCAACCTGTGTTAGATATTTACATACCTATTGTCTTAAAGTGAATATCATTACTCCCATGTACAGACGAGAAAACTGAGGTTCAGAGAGGGTAATTGGCCCAAAGTCGCAGAGAGCTATGGGGCCCAACAGAACACTTAGTCCCACGCTCCTTTGTGTACAGATGAAGAAACTGCAGCCCTAGCGGGGTAGGGACTGGGCTGAAGTCACAGAGTAGGTCAGTAGAATATTGTGGAACTGGAAGTCATATGAGCATTTACTCATATTATATTACAGGTATGTAATAGGCATCTTTGGGACACCTGCTCTGCCATGACAATTTCCCTTCTCTCAGAACAGCCCACTCAACAATCCACCTGACTATGAGAAATGCCTCCCAGAAGTGTAGCCTAGCAGCCGCTTCTTCTGTGTGACCCCACCCCCTACCCAAAGCTGATTGGGCTGGAGTTGGACACCTGGTTTGACTGGGCCAATCGCCTTCTCTCTTGGGAATTTGGAGATTGTTTTTACATGGCTGGACCTCTGGGTGCTGTGAGGGTCATGATTTCCTCCATGGGATGTGATTGGCAGAGAAGGCCAATCTGGGAAAAGAAAAGAGCACAGAGGCAGGGACAGTCCTCCACCCCCTGGGTTTCTGAGAGCTTTCCAAACCTGGGTCATGTCCTTTTCTGTGTAGGTCCATTTAGGCTTCCAGTTCCCTTGTAACCACTTCCCCTCTCTTTGTTTAAACTGCCTGTCATAGATTTCTTGCTGTGAAAAGAGCATCCTAATACAGCCTGTAGCAAAGTACCTTTACTGAAAGGGATGCTGTTGCAGGAAATCATGGGTACTTCAGCCACTTTAGGGGATCAAGTGAGGAGGCCAGTGTGGGCTGGAGTGGCCAGGAAGGCTTCTCCAGAGCAAGCAGGTATCCTGTCAAGGTGACACAAGGGAGGCTGATCTAAAGAAGCTGAATGGACAACCAAGCAGGGAGGTGAAGCAGTAAACAGGAAAGATATGAGCTTTCTGGCCTCCTGGAGCACACGCAAAGCCATCCAAGGCATCAGTGGGTACCGGGAGGGATTGGAAGCTTTCACTCCTGGAAAGGATTCTCAGTGGTGGTTACAAACCAGATCATTACAGTGAAAGCATTATTTCCGGCCCGCGCCCCCTACCCCCAGCTTTAGCCTGCCAGCAGTGTGTCATTTCCCAAGCTGCCCTGCATGGCTCCACCTCTGTGCCACCGTACGTGTAGCTTCACCTGCCTAGGAGCCCTTCCATCCTTTCTCAGCCCAGCTCACAGGCTGCCTTATCCCTGAAGTCTTTTCTATCACCCTTCTCCCATCTCAAAGGGAACCCAGGCTGTCTCTCTGGGGACTCCCACTTGACCCCTCTACCGTATAGTGTGTGTGTGTGTATTTTTTTTTGAGTTAGAGTCTCACTCTGTCACGCAGGCTGGAGTGCAGTGGCACGCTCCTGGCCACTGCAGCCTCGACCTACTGGGCTCAGGTGATCCTTCCACTTCAGCCTTCCAAGTAGCCAGAACTACAGGTGTCCACTACCACACCCAGCTAATTTTTTGATTTATTGTAGAGACGAGGTCTCACCACATTGCCCAGGTTGGTCTCGAACCTGCAGGCTCAGGCAATCCTCTTGCCTCAGCCTCCCAAAGTGCTGGCATTATAGGTTTGAGCCACCACCCCTGGCCATAGTTTATAATTGCCTGTGAAAGTACCTGTTTCTCCCACTAGAACGTGAGCCCTGAGCCCAGAAATCAGATCTAACTTATCTGCTTCTCCACTGCCCAATGCTAGGCCAGACCCCACAGATGAATCTTTACGAAATGCCTAAGTGTATCCTCTGTTTGTGCTACCCATGAGAAGAAGCAATACGTCTGCTGTCTCCTTATCAAACCCTCAGCCCCCACTTACCAATCAGTAAAGAGAGAAAGATTGGAGGGGCCAGGTATGCATCCTTCTGTGGAGAGGAGGGTGGAGTTGGGAGCTGTGTTTGGCTCTGCGTGTATGTTGCCTGTGTGTACGTGCAGGGAGCTCTGTCTAGGTTGTAAGTCAAGGAGGGCTTTCTCCAGAGCAAGGCCATGGGCAGCACCACAGGGCCTAGCTGTGTCAGCCACCCCAGCCCCAACTCTTCATTCTAGTGTCACGTTCCTATGGGCCAACAGGCATCAGGCCTGGAGGCTGATGGGAGATTTAGTTAATTGTGCCTAAGCCAACTGTGCTGGGGCACAGCAGAGAGCAGCCTAGTCTGTTAAATTATGCCCCTGAAAGATCCTGTTAACCTGCAGTTTTACATTCAGGATGATTAGATATGTCCCTTCCTCCCATGTCTCCCCATACTCACATAGGGCCAGAAAAGAGCATGGAGTGGCCAGGTGGAAGGAGACTGGAGGTTTTGGCTGGGCTCGGTGGCTCAGCCTGTAATCCCAGTACTTTGGGAGACCAAGGCGAGAGGATTGCCTGATCCCAGGGGTTCGAGACCAGCCTGGGCAACTTGGTGAGACCTCATCTACTCGATAAACAGAAAATTAGCCGGGCTTGGTGGCACACACCTGTAGTTCCAGCTACTTGGAAGGCTAAAGCAGAAGGATCGCCTGAGCCCAGCGGGTCGAAGCTGCGGTGGCTGTGAGTGTGCCACTGCACTCCAACCTGAGCAATGGAGTGAGAATCTGATTCAAAAAAAGAAAAAATTTTGACAAAGAAGAGAGGAGCAGGAGATAAGCTAGCCCTTACAGAGTGTCTACAGATTCCAGCTCTGGCAAATGTCACCTGCACCCCCAACATGCCTAGGAGCTAGTTATCTCTTCTTCATCTTCTAGATAGGGAAGTCAGTGTTCTGGTTCTGAGGTGGCTTGGCCCAGGGTGTGTGGCTTGGGAGGGCAGACTGGGGACTCGAACCCCATTTGCAAATGGCTGCCCTCTGCCTGGAGTCCATTGCCTTCAAGGGTCCAGAGGTAGCAGCCTGAGCTGCTCCCACATGTTTTCCTCTCAAAACTTTGTGGCCCCAAACCCTCATCGCCCTAAATTCCAACCCTCTCACAAACAGCTCTCCAGAGTAACTCACAATGGAGTCCCTGGTTACTATCAGACCCCTCTCACACCTGCCACTTTCCCACCCAGCAGTTAGCACAGGTGTGCCTGCATATGTGGGTGACTGTCAGCAGGATGTCTGCTTCTACCATCAGGCTGGAAGTTCCCTGAGGGTACACACTTTATCTTTTTCACTCCTCTTCCCCATTGGTTCATTCACTCAACAAATATGCACTGCACACTATGTAACAGGCACTGTACTGTGCTAGGAGTTTGGGATATAACAGAGAGAAAAAGAAGTCCCTGTCCCCTGGAGCTTAACTCCTAGTGGAGGGGGACAGACATTAAGCAAAGTAAAGAAGCACATCTCACAGCATATGGTCTTGGGTGATCATAGCAACAGGACAGAAATAAAGTAGGGGAGGGTAGTAGAGAGGGTGGAGGACCCAGTGTTATGCAGAAAGGTCAGGAAGGACCTTGGAGGAGGTCAGGCAGGGAACCACGTGGCTGTGCAGGGAAAAGCACTCCAGGCAGTGGGAATGGCCAGTACAAAGGTGTGGAGGCGGGAGAGGTGCTGGCGCTTTCCAGGAACAGCAAGAAGGCCAGTGTGGCTGAAGCGGAGTAAGTAAGGGGCAGGGTGTGAGAGCTCTGCAGGGCACTGTAAGGGTTCTGCCTTGCTCTGATTTGGGAAGATATTGGAGAGTGACAGAGGGGTGACATGATCTGCCGTAGGTTTTCAAAGGATCACCACCTACCAGGTTAAGAACTGATAGTCTCCAAGGCACGTGAGGGATTTAGTAGAAAGTCTTGAATGAATGAATGAATTAATCAATTAATGAATGACACATAGGGCAATGAGAGGGAAGAAAGACAGGAGCTGCTATGGAGGGAGAAACTGGAGAGACAAGCCCAGAACACAGTTCTAACCTTCAGACCTAGTGATCTGAGTCCAGTTATAAGGAACTGAAAGGGAACAGATTTCTGCTTCTTGCTGTTTGTGTATCTTACTAAACGTCCTGGGAGGTCGAAACTTCTCATCACGGGAGAGGTGCAAGTCAGGACAGAATGGCCTCAGGAAAACCTATGAGCTGTGGCTTTCTGTGGGCAGGGAGGGTCTACATGGCTCCCAACCTCCCCTGCTGTCTTTTAGCTCAGCTGTGGCAAGTGGGCTCAGAGAACTTCCTGTCTCCCCCTAAAGGACCTCCGTGGGAACTTCAGGACGTTGAGTCTTCTTGGTACAGGATGACAGAGGAGCCTGGGAGGAGGCCTGAGAGGAAACACTGGCCTCGGAGCACTCGGAGCAGTATTTGGCTGGGGCCAGAGCCTGTCCAGGGTGGCAGACCCTCTGTGGACAGAGTCCTGGATTCCAGGAACCACCGCCAAGGCAAGCCAGAAATTCCTTTTCTCAGTTTTTGCCTTTAATTCCTCCCAGAAATGAGGCACGTCAGTCTTCAAACTCCCGGGTTTTTATGAGGCCATTATGGTGATTACTATAAATCTCCCGTGTGTTGTTTTCAAAGAGGCAATTAAGTGGAGGAACCAGACACCATTTTCATTTCCCATTAAGTGATTAGGGTTTGTTTGGCAAATCCCAACATCTGTGGCCAGAGGCAGGCCCTGCTGAGCTTGATGTGGGCAATTCACAGCCTCCACCCAAGCGAGGCATCCAGCACTTCCCTTCTGCCCTGGCTTCTCCTGGCCCGAAGGAACTGGAAGGAATCCCTTCATTGTACAGGTGAGGAAACAGAGGCACAGAAGGGGAAACTGACTCATCAATTTTACACCACAGCAGAACCAGGTTCTGCCCTCCAGAGCAGGACTGCAGTCATCGTGCTGTGCTTTCTCCATCTGAAGAAGGAGTTTTCAGTCGACTTGTCGCCACTGAGGCAGTTTTGCTTCTGGAAGGAGTAGTGAAGGCTCTTGCTTTTTAGCCTTGGGTCATTTTCCCACCGACTCTTCTTTCTCCTAGAACCACTACATCGACAAGCATGGTAGACACTGTTGGCCTCCCACTCCACAGTCATTTCCTGCCTCCTTTTCCTTTGCCATTCCCACTAAAGAGGCTCTACCAACCTCTCTTGGTTAGGAGCCGCTACACGACAGAGTTCTAGCCAATGAGGCATGTGATGATAAGGCTAGGGGACTTCTGGGTAACATTTTCCTCCTTCTTAAAGTCATTCGAGGAACCAACCTTTGCTCTAGACGCACTCCCTCACTTCTGCTTTTAGATGCGGTTGTTTGACACAACGCTTGGAGCTGAAGCAGCCATCTTGTAACTTGAGGCAACGGGCTGGAAGAAGAAAACCAACTGCTCCAATCATCTATTGCCACTTTAGAAATCACCCCCAATATTTGGTATCTTAAGACAATTTATTATTATCTTTCACCAATCTGTTGGCTGACTGGGCTCAACTGCGTGGGTCTCACTTGAGGTGTCTCATGCGGCTACAGTCTCACAGAGGCTGGTACAGTAGTCATCTCCAGGATCTCCTGGACTGGCAGCAGATGCTACATATCCCCTGGGAGTTCCTCTGGGGCACCTGACCAGGACACCTGCATATGGCCTCTCTATTTGGCTAAGGTGTGTCACAGCATGGCAGCTGTTTCCAAAGGTAAATGTCTTAAGACCAAATTTTTTGTTTGTTTTTGTTTTGTTTTATTGTTCTTGTTGGGGTCTCACTCTGTTGCCCAGGCTGGAGTGTGGTGGCACCATCACAACTCACCACAGCCTCCAACCTCATAGGCTTAGGGCAACCCTTCTGCCTCAGCCTCCTGAGTAGCTAGGACTATGGGCAAGAGCTACTATGCCTGGCTAATTTTTAAATTTTTTTTGTAGAGACGCATTCTTGCTATGTTGCCTAGGCTTGTCTTAAACTCCTAGGCTCAAACAATTCTCTCATCTCAGCCTCCCAAAGTGCTGGGATTACAAGCATGGGCCACCACACCCAGCCAAGACTAAGGATTTTAAGAGGTGCAGACAGATGCTGCAAGGTTATGACCTCACCTTGAAAGTTCTAAATGTCATTTTCACCACATTCTACTGACTGAGCTAGTCACTAAGGCCAGCCCAGATTCAGGTGGAAGAGAACTAGAGGCCATCTGTTGATGAGGGAATGGAAGATCACACTGCAGAAGAACGAGTGGCAAGGGAGGTTTTGTTGCATCCAAATATTATATTTGAGGCCAGGCATGGTGACTCACTCTTATAATCCCAGCACTTTGGAAGGCCTAGGTGAGAGGATTGCCTGAGCCCATGGGTTCAAGACCAGCCAGAGCAAATTGGCAAGACCTCATCTCTACAACAAATCAAAAATTTAGCTGGACATGGTGGCACGTGCCTATAGTTCCAGCTACTTGGAAAGCTGAGGCAGAAGGATCACCAGAGTCCAGCAGATCAAGGCTGCAGTGGCTGTGAGCATGCCACTGCACTCCAGCCTGGGTGACAGAGTGAGACTCCTACTCAAAAGAAAATTATATTTGAAAAATAGACTCTGCCATCCCTACACCCTTGGGATATGATACGGTATGGATGTGGTGAGATGGAAAGGGTCGTGGTCCTTGATAACTCTAATCTACTGTGCCAGCCCTGGGACAACCTCCCTCTCTTCATCTTAAGTAAACAAATAATGTCCTAAATGTTTAAGCAAACATTGTGACTTGACTTTTCTGTGAAAATTTGAAGCTGGGGGCAAACATGATCAGAGAAGTCTTCCTGAAGGAGGCGGGACTTAAACTAGACATTTCAGGAACATTTCAAATCCTTAGACTTTGCCAACAGATAATCCTAAGTTTGAGTTCTATTTCTGCAATTACCACTAGCTGTGTGACTCTGAGCAGGTTAGTTTCTCTGAGCTTTCCGTTTCTTCATTTGGAAAACGGAAAGAATAATACGTACATATATTGTTGTTCTGAGGATTAAATGATACATAGAAAAGCTTAGCATGAGACCTGTCATACAATAAGTGATCTGTAAGTGCTTTATCGCTTTTTTTTTTTAGTTGGCGTCTCACTCTGTCTCCCAGGCCGAAGTGCAGTGGCATGCTCATGGCCACTACAGCCTCAACCTGCTGGGCTCAGGCAATCCTTCTGCCTCAGCCTTCCAAGTAGCTGGAACTACAGGTGTGTGCTACCACGCCCTGCTAATTTTTTGATTTGTTGTAGAGATGAGGTCTCGCCAAGTTGCCCAGACGGGTCTCAAAACCATGGGTTCAGGCAATCCTCTTGCCTCGGCCTCCCAAAATGTTGGGTTTACAGGCTTGAGCCACCATGCCCGGCCTATCACATTATTAGTTGAGATGAAGAAAAGGAGCCCAGCTTGTTCTGTGTGGTTTTTGAAATCATTTCTGGGACCATTGAGAGGAAGTGTGACATGTCAGGAAAGCACTCTCTGAGGGCCCAGCTCCAACCTCTGGGGACACAGGCAGAGCCGGGGGCAGGGGTCGTGAAGGAGGCTGTAGAGGGGCTTTGGCCCAGGAAGAGGCTGGACTGCTCTCTATAGCCCAACGATGGAGTAGAGGTGGGAGTGTGCCTGTAATTTGGAGGCTGGTGAGAAGGGTCTTGTTGGGGCCCTGGGAAATTCACTTAGAGCAGCCAATGAGGTTCACGCCTTCCTCTGTGGAAGCCAGCCTGAAGTGGGAGGGAGGGAGAGACAGGGGAGCTGTCCTCTTCAGGTAGACTGACCCACTTATCCCCATGTGCCTAGAACTTTCCAGGTTTAGCACAAAAAATCTAATGTCCCAGGGAGTCCCTCAGTCCTGGGCAGACCAGGCTAGTTGGTCAGATGCTATCTGAAGGAGACCTACTAGGTAGAGACCTCTAGGACCCAAGGAGGCCTGGAGCCTGGTCTAACAGAGAGCACCCAGACTCTGTGAGTCTGTCCCACGGAGGCCTGGGATGCAGAGCCGCCTCCAGGGCAACCAGGCTTTACATCTCCTGGGTCAGGGCAGCAACAGGTCCTGATCACAGGCCACTTGTCTATCTGGGGACAAGTGTGGCACTGAGTAGCTGCGGACTCTTTCCAGCACAGCGGGCCTGTCTTAGCCCTTGAGAAGAGAGTCAGTCTTCGTTGTCACCACCAGTGAGGGTACAATGATAGGGCTCAAAATATGTGGAACTGTGCTCGTGCCTGAGACCTGTCTTCCCCAAACCAAGCCCTGCAACTGAAATTCACTGTTCACACTTTATTTGTTAGGTGTGAATCAGTAGGGACTGTGTTCCTGAAGCTTTCACCGACATGCACCCTCAGGGGAAAGGAGTCTATGGTCCTTTAAGGTTCTTTCCTGAGGAGGAACCTGGAAAGGTGAGGAGGACATGCCTGGGGCTAGGGGAGGAGAGAGTGAGCATGCATGGGAACCCTGAAACACACCTGAGGACCTCCAGCTGGGCCAGCGTGGTACTGAAAGGGAGAGAAGAGCGAGCTTGGGCTGACATGTCACGACTGGTGATAATAAACTGACCACGTTTCATCCCCCTTTCTCTTGAGAGTTTTCTAAAATGCCTGTTAAAAAATAAAAAGGAAGGCCAGATGCAGTGGCTCAAACCTGTAATCACAGCACTTTGGGAGGTCGAGGTGAGAGGATTGCCTGAGCTCAGGGGTTCGAGATCAGCCTGGGCAACTTGGTGAGACCTCATCTCTACAATAAATGAAAAAATTAGCCAGGCGCAGTGGTGCATGCCTGTAGTTCCAGCTACTTGGAAGGCTGAGGCAGAAGGATGGCCTAAGCCTAGAAGGTCAAGGCTGCGGTGGCCGTGAGCATGCCACTGCACTCCAACCTGGGCAACAGAGTGAGACTCTGACTCAAAAATAAAATAAAATAAAAAGGATATAAATCCACAACAATAAAGATAATGGGGGAGGTAACCTTAGTAGACAAGACATTTCAACACGGAAACCAAATAGGGGAATGGTAACAGTGCAGTAGGGCAGAGGAAGCCTCAGGGTGGAGGGTGCAGAAGGGAAGAGGCAAGTGAGGAAAGAGGCAGTGCCCCAGCGGCACCAGCAGGACATAGAGCTTAAAATGGGAGATCAGCGGACAGTCTCTCCCACCCCTGTCTTCACGGAGCACCAGGAGGGCTGGCATCTGCTCTCCAGGTGGGAGATCAGGGGTTTCTGGAGAAATCTAATGTCCCCAGAGGACATGCTCTGGCACTGGGGCAGGAGTGGAGAGAGAAGTCCTCCGCTCTAGTGACTGACTGAAGCCCAGTCACCCTAAGGCATACCAGCGAGTCAGCGAGCTTGTTAGTTCTTCATTCTTAAATATGAACAGACAGTCAAAGATTACCACACATTTGAGGAAAGCCTCAAAACTGAGAGAAAGACAAACACATAAAGTGGCCTCAGAGGAAACAGAAATAATGCAAGAAACAGAAAATAACTAAAGAGTCTGTTACACTCTATTAATATCCTCACAGGGATTCGGGGAGGTATTGTATCCATCAAATAAAAACTGGATGGTACAAAGAAAAAAGAAACAGAGAACAAGAGAGAGCTCTTAAAAGTTCAAAAAAAGATGCTTTTAAATTTAACAGAATATTTTAAAGTTAGGGAAGTTTCAAGAGAGTGAAATAAAAATACAAGGAGGTAGAAAATGTGAGAGAAAATAAGAGACATAAAGAATCAATCTTAGACTGGGTTCGGTGGCTCAGCCTGTAATCCCAGCATTTTGGTAGGCCAAGAGGAGTGGATTGCCCGAGCCTGAGGGTTTGACACCAACCCTGGCAACTTGGCAAGACCTCATCTCTACAATAAATCAAAAATTAGCCAGGTGCAGTAGTGTGCATCTGTAGTTCTGGCTGCTTGGAAGGCTGAGGTGGAGGGATCGCCAGAGCCCAGCAGGTTGACGCTGGGGTGGCTGTGAGCATGCCACTGCATTCCAGCCTGGGTGACTCCAACTCAAAAAAAAAAAAATATCAATCCTGGAAGTAAAAACCCAACAAATGTGAATTCCAGTAGAAACAGATTAAAAAATGGAGCAGAGAGACCCGGTGTGATGGCTCACGCCTGTAATCCCAGCACTTTGGGAGGCAGAGGCAGAGGATAGCCTGAGCCTATTTGTTCGAGACCAGCCTGAGCAACTTGGTGAGACTTTGTCTCTACAGTAAATCAAAAAACTAGCTGGGTGTTGTGGCACGCGCTTATAGTTCCAGCTACTTGGAAGGCTGAAGTGGAAGAATCGCCTGAGCCCAGCAGGTCGAGGCTGCGGTGGCCGGGAGCGTGCCACTGCACTCCAGTCTGAGCGACAGAGCGAGACTTCAATATGGAACAGAGGAATTATTTCAAACTTCCCATGAACAAAATTCATAAAGTCTCCATATTAAAAGAGTGTGTGCCTAAAAAATGAATGAAACATGATCCACACTCGGGTACAGCATCATAACATTTTTGAACATAGGGATCAAGAGATCTAAAGATTTCAGAGGGGAGAAAAATGAAAATAAAGAAAAGGGAGAACCGAATACCACATGTTCTCACTCATAAGTGGGACCTGATCATGAATCACAATAGCACAAGGGAGGGATAGGCAGTCGTGGGGCCATGCCAGGGGACTGAGAGAGAGAGAATGCCAGCCATCAAATACTCCCATTCCTGTCTCCCCGAAGCCCCTGGTAACCACCATTCTGTTTTCTGTCTCTATGAATCTGACTACTCATATATCAGACAGGATTTGTATTTTTGTGGCTGGCTCATCCCACTTAGCTTGTCTTCATGGTTCATTGCGTGGGGGGAGGGGGCATATAACAACACAAAGCGTACCTGATCCTAAACCAGGGAAAGTGAGGACCAGTTGGAGACCAAAATTTCATCTGCACATACATTACTTATGTACCTAATCCTGACTTTTACCCCACATCTTTATAATAAAATAAAGTAAAAGAAAAGAAAAAACAATCACAAAGGAATAGAATCGGAATGACTTCAAACTTCTCAGCAACAACACTGGATGCTAGAAGACAATGGAGAAATACTTCAGAATGCTGAGAGCTTAGTTTTCAAGTTAGAATTCTACATAGGCTGAACCACCAACTGTGGGACGTAATAAAAACATAAGGAGACATAGGGAATCAGGATACTTACATCTTATGCACCATTCCTTCAGTGGTTACTGGCAGGGTGTGCTCCAGATAAACAAGAAGATAAACCACAGAGGAGGGGTTTCAGAAAAGAATGGACCTCATGCAGAAAGCTGTGAAAGGAAGTCTGAGTGATAGCTGTCCAGCAGTCATGAACATGAGGGGACCGGACTGGAGTAGGAGGAAGCCTCTGGGGGAAGGAGGAGACTGGACGAGAGAAACTAGATAAACATGACAGAATGATAAAGGCAGTTGGAAACATGAGGAAAAGAGAAAGGTGTGTGAGCAAGAAAATGCAATCTAGCAACCAGCAGCTCTGCAAGAAATGATGCTAATACAGTTGCACAAAAAACACAGCTTCTTCGTTTCTAAGTTTTAAGATGCATCTATAGACAAAGTGTAGATGACTTAATTGTCATCTATGAAGAGGAGAACTTAAACATTATCAACCCTGACAACGCAAAAGTAAAACCACTAATGACAAAGACTGGGGAAGAAGTGGGAGAGGAGAGACAAGGAAGGAGCCTGTAGTCTTATCTCACAAAGTGAGAGTCAGAAATAAAGTCTTTAGTGATGGGACAAGAAATAAATGGTTAGTGTATTACTTAAAACTTAAAAGATAGCCAAATAGCAATTTAAAACAGTTGTGTAACTCTATTAGGAGGATGGGGGGAAGGAAGAAGATGATCAAAGTGAACTGATTCTCATCTAACATTTTTCCAAGTTTAAATTATATTTACAGATGGGCTCTCCCTATGTTGCTCAGACTGGTCGAACTCCCGGCCTCAAGCAATCCTCCCACCTCGGCCTCCCAAAGTGCTGGGATCACAGGTGTGCACCACTGTGCCCAGTGGTCATCTAGCATATTGAGGAGTCAGTAGAATCTAAAATGAATAAGAACTAGAAATAGGGGTACTTACTCCTGAGTACACAGACCCATGAACCAGGATACTACTACAACACTGCTTATGGTAGCAAAAGACTGAAAGCAACCTGAATGTTTATCACTAAAGGATTGATTAAATAATAGTAAAAATACTCAAGAGAGCTGGGCGTGGTAGCTCACAACTGTAATCCCAGCATTTTGGGAAGCGGAGACGAGAGGATTACCTAAACTCAAGGGTTTGAGACTAGCCTGGGCAACATGGCGAGACCTCGTCTCTACAATAAAATCATAAAATTGGCCAGGTGTGGTGGTGCACGCCTGTAATTCCAGCTACTTGGAAGGCTGAGGCAGAAGGATCGCCTGAGCCCAGCAAGTCAAGGCTGCAGTGGTCATGAGTGCGTCACTGCACTCCAGCCTGGGCGACAGAGTGAGACTCCAACTCAATAAAATAAAATAAAATAAAATAAAATATACTTATGCACTGAGTATTTTGGAGAAAATATATTGGAAACGAGTACCTGGCACTGCTTTTGTGTGTGGGGCTTATGGTTAGGGAGAATGGGGGTTGGATGGAGGCATAATTTTCACTGTTTGAAATCTCTGCCATGTGTTTTGCCAACATTTTTAGGAGAAGCATGCTATGTAAACATATGGGGGCAAGTCCTGGAAGAAGCAGCTGAATATCTGAAGTCGTTCACGTTCACAGAAGGTGTGGGGCAGAGGGAGGCTGTTGTCCTTTATACTTTCCTTTGTGTGTGTGTGTTGGAGTCTCACTCCATCGCCCAGGCTGGAGTGCAGTGGCACACACACGGCCACTCCAGTGTCGACCTGCTGGGCTCCAGTGATCCTTCCACCTCAGCCTTCCAAGTAGCCAGAACCACAGGTGTGTGCTACCATGCACGACTAATTTTTGGTTTGTTGTAGAGTTGAGGTCTCGCCAAGTTACCCAGTCTGGTCTCGAACCCGCAGGCTCAGGCAATCCACTTGCCTTAGCCTCCCAAAGTGCTGGGATTACAGGCTGAGCCACCGAGCCCGGCCTATACTTTCCATATTTTAACCGCAATATGCATTACCTTGATGAGACTGTTTTTTAAAAACGGCTTTTATTGTGGTAGAATAAATATAACAAAATTTACCATTTAACCATTTTAATTGTAAAATGCAACAGTATCAACTCCCTTCGCATTGCTGTGCTAGCATTAGCACCATTTAGCTCCAGAACTTTTCATCTTCCCAAACTGAAGCTCCACATCCATCGACAATACTCCCATTCCTGTCTCCCCCAGGCTCCCGGCAACCACCATTCTGCTTTCTATGGCTATGACTCTGACTACTGATATATCAGACAGGATTTGTATTTTTGTGGCTGGCTCGTTTCACTTCGCATAATGTCTTCACAGTTCATCCATGTTGTAGCATGTGTTAGAATCAGCCTTTTTATGCCTGAATAATATCCAGATGAAACTATTTTTTAAAAAGGGTAGAAGGAGGAGGAGAACAAGAGGAGAATGCAGGTGAGTAGTCAGAGACAGCCCAGGTCTAGCGGATGCTGTGTCCTTTGCTTGACATGATAGTTTTCTATTACTGCCTAACAAATTACCACAAGCCTACCAGCTCAAACAACACCATGTGTTACCTCACAGTCATGTAGGTCATGTATCTGGGCAGGTTCAACTGACTGGGATCTCTGCTCACAATATTGCAACACCAGAATCAAAATGTCATTTGGGCTGGGCTTTTATCTGGAAACTCTGGAAAAGAATCCACAACCAGCCTCATTCACTCTGCTGGCAGAATGTTCCTTCCAGCTTTGGAACTGAGGCACTTGTTTCCTTGCGGTCTGCTCAGCTCCTAGAAATCATTTTCCCTTCCCTGCACGTGCTCCCCACCCCATCTTCAAAGCAAGCAATAACAGGTCAAGTGCTTCTCATGTCTCAATCCTCTCTGACTTCCTTCTCTCCTACCAGCGCGAGAAAACTCACTTTTACTGACTTGATTGGCCCACCCAGATAATCTCCCTCTTGCCATAATGCATAGCATCAACACAGGTTCGACCCACACTCAAAGAGGAGGGGACTGTACCCAGCAGGCAGAGTTCTACAATAAGCCCAGTGACCCTCACCCTTGGATAATTCCCTCTTATACAAATATGTTATGTTACATGGCAAAAGCAATTTTGCAGATGCAATTAGTGTTACTAACCATTTGACTTAAGACAGGGAGATTACTCAGGTGGGCCTAATGTAATCACATGAGCCCTTTAAAAGCAGAGTGTTGTCCTGCTGTTGACAGAAGAGGAAGTTGGAGATTCAAAGCGTGAGGACAACTTTATCTGCCTGTGCTGTCTTGAAAATGGAGCGAGCATGTGGAGAGGACCTGAGAGCAGTCTCTAGTGCCAAGACCACCCCAAGGCCAACAGTGACCAAGGAAATGGGAGCCTCAGCCCTACCGTCACAAGAAACTGGATTCTGCCAATAATTCTTCCCCAGAGCCTCTCGATAAGAGCCAGGTCTGGCTGGTGTCTTGATTTCAGACTTGTGATAGTATGATGAGAACCCAGTCAAGCCTGATGAGAACCCAGTCAAGCCTGTGACTTCTGACCTGCAGAACTGTGAGATAATAAACAGGTATTGTTCCAAGGCGCTGTTTATGGCAGTTTGCTATGCAGCAACAGAAAATTAGCACACCTGGCATGCCCTTCCTCTCCGTCTGCCCTCAAACTCTTATTTTGTTTATGTCACGAGAGGCGTTTTAGACCAGACTAGACAGGTTGACCTGGGTGAGAACGTTTCCTCTATGAGGATTCGCAGTCGGGAGCACAGTAAACATTCACTAAACAGCAGCTGTAATGATTCTTATTCTCTCGTTGCTCACCCCGCTCTCTGAGAAGTTCATCACACCCTCCTCTGCACTCTGCACTACTCTACTACTGCGTGCCTCTCACTGTTCTAGTTGCATGCCTTCAGCAGACTGCTAACTTGTAGGAGGGCAGAGATCCTGGCTTTCCAGAGCTTGCCACAGCTCCTGTCATCAGGAAGATGCTTGAAGAATATAGAAGAGGAACAAAAGGAACTTTCTAGAAGTCTGAGCTACCCAGTGAGGAGGGTAGCAACTTGTCAGGGATGCTGAAAGGGATTGATGTCATGATGTTTTCCTGCCCTATTTGTGTTTTGGAGCCGGCGTTTGTTTTACTAAAGCACACACACACACACACAAAAGCCAGGAGGCAAGTGCTAGTGGGTGAGAGACCTCTCTGGTTGGGGTGAGTGGGGAAGGCAGAATCAGGAATTGGAGCTGGGCAGTCATTCATTCATTCAACTACTTTAACATGTATTGTTGACTTTGGCAGTCTTGCATTGGGAGTTGCAGAAACAAACTGAAAAATAGGTAAGTTTGACAGCTCCCAGGGAAGAAGCATTAGGTAGAAGTCACGTCATGATCAAGACCTAACAGATGCAGGTATCCAAGGAGAAGCCACAGGATGAACGGGTTGCTCTGAAGCATTCATTCCACAAGGAGGGAAGATGGATGGAGTTTGGTTGTTTCAGTGGTGTGGGGCAGGAGAAAGATGAGAATGAGTACAGTGGATTCCGGAAGGTTGGGGATGGGAGCAAGAAGCCTCCCCGCTCTGTGCAGGGATCTAGAACTGGACGGCGCAGGCTTATGGGTATAGAAACAACCAGCAGACACAACCCATGAGAGGTGGATGCAGGATGGATCCTGAGCGCCCCTTGGTGGCCATACTGATAACTACACCTGATAACACCTAGACATGGCTGGTGCCCTGCTGATGGGGTGCTTCACTTCTCTCCACACTGGGAGGACCCACTCACCCAGGACACTCTCTCATTGCAGGAAGGATTTGTGTGAGTGCATCTGTGTCTGGGGTTGTGTGCCTGGTTGCCCAAAGCTGAAGGTGTATATATGTGTATCACTGTATGTGTGTTCGTTTGTGTCTGTTTCTAAGAGTTCTTGGTGCTAGTGACTGGGCACGTGTGTGGAGTTATGCACACACATATGTACTAGGTACCAGCATGCAAGCACACATTTGGTACATTTGTGTGTACTGGTGCCAAAATGTGCATCTGTATGTTTGTGTATGTGTGTATCTGTTGATGTGATCGCTTGTGTCTGAGTGCGTGTGTGTTAATGTAACCGTTTGGGGCTTGGCTTTCTTTTCTGTAACACATTGAAATAATTAAGCTCCGTAATCTTATTGTTTGTTTAAAGTTTGCTCTTGGATGCAGGCCTGTTCCAGAATAACTAGCAGATGCGAAAAGCATCTATTATGTATTTTTGCAATTAGCCGAAAACCCAGAAACTTTTCTTAAATAACAGACACAATTCTGTGGGTTGCTTATTGCTGGGAGCCACCTCCTCTCCCAGACTCGCCCTGGGTCCAGCCCCAATCCAGGCCAAGCCAGCGATGGTTTGCAAACTGTCCCTAGTGAGATGGAAAAACCATTAAGGGTTTCAGAATAGAACTCAAGGGACAGCTTACAGCAAGGAGGAGGAGGAAGAGGAGAAAAACAGGAGGGGAAGCTGCCCCTAAATCTGAAAAGCCCTTGTCAGACAGCCTCATCCGGCCTAGCAGTTACCCAGCTTTCTAGTCTGGACTCGGCCAAACAGACACCGGATAAAATTCACACTCCATTACCTGTTATGAAGGGTTTTTCTGTAACTTTTCTTCAAGTTATCTTTGCGTAGTCTTAACGCGCCCGTTATCTGGTATATGGATCCTGACGCCCTCCAGCTAGGTGAGTCTCTCCCTCCCTCTGCCATCTTTTCACTAGTGCTGTTTCTCTCCTGGAATGCGCTGTTCCTCTCCTCTAATACAAACCAGTTGCCTCTGGCCCACCAGAAGCATTAATGCCAGCAACCTTTGCTAAGTACCCATCCCAGGTACTGGGGAGGACACCTGGGAGACAGAAACAGGCTCAGGGACATTTCTCAGATTTGGGTTCACCCTCATGATGTCCCTTGGCCTTTCCTTCCTGCTCATATGGACAGGGAACCTTGGTGTCCTGGGTTTCAAAAGGACCCAGAGAATATGTCTGGGGTTCCAGGTGGATTTCAGACCTAGGTAACTACAACTTGGAGAAGATGGTCCCTGAACCACAGAACCTTGGGGCTGAAAGACTAAAACACCCTGGAGAACAGGCATCAGACCCTGCTTGCACACTTTCAGTGACGGGGAACTCACTATAGCCTTAAGCAATCCAGTTCACTGTTGGAAGACTCTAACCTTAGCTGGTCATCCTTACATTGCGTCCATTGCCCTTAGCTCTGCCCTCATGCCCACAGTGAACACATCTACTTCCCCATCTCCCCACAGAGGAGCGGTGATCCTGTGGGCTCTCCTCACCTGTGAAGACAGTGGCCGCCGCTAAGTAGAAGACAGGAGGCCTATGTCCAGCTGGTAGCATTTCACAACTCCCTTGGTGAAGAACATTTGTAACACTCTTGCAGCACTTCTCCTCTCTTGATCCATGAGCTTCAGGCATGGCAGTAGACTAGGAAACTGTTTGTGAGCTTTCCCTATGGTTGTCACCAACTGTCAATTCTTCAAATAGTAAGTTCCTACTCAGTGCTAGGCACTGTGGATTCCAAAACTAAGAAGGGCCAGGTGCAGTGGCTCACACCTGTAATCCCGGCACTTTCGGAGGCTAAGTCGAGAGGATTGCCTGAGTCCAGGAGTTCAAGACCAGCCTGGGCAACTTGGCAAGACCTTGTCTCTACAATAAATGAAATAGTTAGCTGGACATGGTGGCGCACACCTGTGGTTCTAATTACTTGGAAGGCTGAGGCAGAAGGATTGCCTGAGCGCAGCAGGTCGAGGCTGTGGTGGCCGTGAGCGTGCCACTGCACTCCAGCCTGGGAAACACAGTGAGACTCTGACTCAAAAACAAAACAAACAAACAAAAAAAAACAAGAAGACTCAATCCCTTGCCCATAAAGATCAAGATTGTGAGTTTCCATTATTTGCTCTGGTTACTTTAATACAGTGGTTCTCAAAGTACCAACATCAGGCCATTGCTTTGCTGAACTCATGTGCCCATGTAGCTCTCTGAGCTACTGCCAACAAGTTTCTTAGCTTTTTCCCCCCTCCTCTACCTTGGGAAGGCAAATCTATCTCTCTCTCCCCTATTTTCTAAATACACTATATTTTCCAATCTAAAAAAAAAAAAGTATCAACATCAGTATCACCTGAAACAAAAGAAACGAATATTCTTGAACCATACCCCAAAAGATCTACTGAATCAGAAACTCTGGGTGGGTGAGGGGGCAGCAACCTGGATTTAACAAGTCCTTCATATGATTCTGATTCACTCTAAGCTTTGAGAACCATTGGTTTGGATTCACCCGGGGAGCCTTTAAAATTAAGTTAGAATTTTTGGGGGTAGGACCTGAGGAACTGGTTTTCGTTAAATATGGGATCTAAAAGACATTAAATACATGCTCAGCATGTATTTAACAGGAATGAAATCCTGTTACAGGGTGGGTGGGTGGGGGAGACACATCAATAAGGGTACCTGGTCTCAAACCAGGCAAAGTGGGAACCAAAGGAAGGCCCAAACCTTACCTGTACAGTATCCACTTGTATACCTAATCCTGAATTGTACCCCACATCTTTAAAATAAAATACATATTTTTTTAAAAAAAGAAATTCTGTTACATTGTATCATAGTGATTCTGGAGCATCACAAGGTACTACTTTGCCTTTCCAAGTCCTTGATGGGAAGGACTGAGGCAAAAGCATATTGGTGTTGAGGAATAAGAGCTGGGAGAAAGGAGAGCTGGGTTCTAGGCAATGTTCTGATCCTAATGGGAAGGCTCTGAAGAGGACCCTTTCTTTCTTTCAATATCAAACCTGCATTAATCTACTTTGTGCCAGTTCAGTAAGAGAATAGAGAAGTACAACTCAACTAAGACCTCCAAAATCCCTTTGCCACTCAAAGACTACATTGGTCAAGAACCACAGTGCACAGCTACAGAAGAGAAAGCAAGCTGAAAGCATTTCACTTCATTCTTTCCCAAGCAGCTGTTAAAGCACTGAGGATGTACTATAATCTTATCTGACTTCAAGTAGAAATTTATATTAAGGCCAGGCACAGTGGCTCATGCCTGTACAGTAATCCCAGCACTTTGGGAGGTCGAGGCAGGAGGATTGCTTGAGCCCAGGAGTTTGAGACCAGCCTAGACACCATAGCAAAACCTTGTCTCTACAAAAAATAAGAAAAAAAAATAGTCAGGCATGTTATCATGTACCTCTGGTCCCAGCTGGTAGGGAGACTGAAGCGGAAGGATTGCCTGCACCCAGGAGGTTGAGGTTGTGGTGAGCCGTGATTGTGCCACTGAACTACAGCCTTGGTGACAGAATAAGACCTCAACTCAAAATAAACAAAAATAGAAAAATAGTAAAAAATGGGGAAAGTATTATTAAAGGTACTAAAAATATAAATAGATATATTTAAAAGATATTTATATTAAGTGGCTTCAAATCTGTAACATGAACCAGAAATTGTCAAAAGTCTTCACAAAGAGATATTCCATGTTGTTTTTGTTTTTGTTTTTTTGAGTCAGAATCCCACTCTTTGTTGCCTAGGCTGGAGAGCAGTGGCATGCTCATGGCCACTGCAGCCTCTATCTGCTGGGCTGAGGTGATCCTTCTGCCTCCGCCTTCCAAGTAGCTGGAACTACAGACATACGTCACCATGCCCGGCTAGTTTTTGTGATTAACTGTAGAGATGAGGTCTCACCATATTGCCCAGGCTGGTCTCAAACACCCGGGCTCAGGCAATCCTCTCGCCTCGGCCTCCCAAAGTACTGGGATTATAGGCTGAGCCACCGCATGTTTTAACATAGTACCACTGAAATAGAAGTACAATAGGTCAAAAATCTATCAACATAGATTGAACTATATTTTTGCCAAAATATTATTTTCCGGTTCCAATCTTTCTTTTTTCTCTCAGAGATAGTCACATTTTAAGTCTTTCTATGAGTTGTGTGTTGAAAACAGAAGGAGGCTAATGGGGTCCAAAATGCATTTCTCCTCCCATACCCAGTGCTTTATGATAATCAGCTCCCAATCTTCAGGGAGAATGAAAATAGAATCACAAGTAGAGCCTACTGGGATTCAGAGTTAAGTGATACACCCTGTAGCTGTAGCTACAGCCAAAAATATTTCCTTTTTCCTTTCAGTGTTTTTTTTTTTTTTGTACTGAGTACCAACTTTGTGCAGGCACTGGGAAACAGATGAACAAGACAAGTGCTCTCCTGGCACTTAAAATCGGATGGAGGAAATCAACAATAGTAAAAGTAACGTCACAGGGTGATCTATGCAGTGAGGAAATAAACAAGGGTAGTAAGCTACTGACTGAGGAAGAAGCGTGGTAGGGTAGTAGAGGTCACACTTAGACAAGCAGCAGGGGCTACTAGGAAGACGGGAGGCAGAGCTGGTAAGGCCCAGAGGTCTGTGTTCCAGCTCCATACCCACAACGATCTAGCTGTAAAGATTACAGCAACTGACTTGGACTCTTTGGATCTTAGTTTAATCATCCATGAAACAGGAAAATCACCATTCCAACCTGCGTCAAAATTGCTGGGAAAATAAAATGAAATGACAGAGGTAAAAAAGTTTTCCAGCATTAAAAGCACTACACAGAAACACAATACAGTTAAGAAGCCACTAGATTTGAGCTTATCTAGTAAGCTTGTTGAGGATAGTGGCTGTATGGTAACTTATTGCTGTATCCCTAATGTCTTAAACATATTTCTAATAAATGGCCAACCAATATTTGTAATGTGAACATATTGGTGCTACTGTCATGTGACAGACGCGCTACCTAAGGAAGATGTGGACTACCTTTTACAAATCTCTCATCTCTTCAGGCCTCACCTGGAGCACCAAAAACAAAAAAAACCCCAAAAAAACAACCCCCCTCCAAAAAAAAAAATTTCTCATCCCTGTCACAGGGGTCAACTTCTTTGAAAATTGGCTTGCTGGTGACCAGTTAGCTAAATTAAGATAACAGTCCCGCCGGGCTCGGTGGCTCAGCCTGTAATTCCGCGCCTTGGGAGGCTGAGGTGAGTGGATTGCCTGAGCCCGTGGGTTTGAGACCCGCCTGGGCAGGCGAAACCTCATCTCTACAATAAATCAAAAAAAAAAATTAGCCGGGCGTGGTAGCGCGCGACTGTAATTCCGGCTACTCGGAGGCTGAGGCGGAAGGATCGCCAGAGCCCGGCAGGTCGAGGCTGCGGTGGCCGGGAGTGGCCACAGCACTCCAGTCTGGGCGATCGAGTGGGACTCCAACTCAAAAAAAAAAAAAAAAAGATAACAGTCCCTTACATGAATATGATTGCAGATTGTAATAATACCTCCTATATAGATCTAGCTATTATTTCACCAACTAGCTGTAGTCTAAGTCAGAATCTAAAACAATGAGTATAGCCTGAACAGCTACTTTCTTAAGTCAAATACACAAAACTAAACTCAGAAATACCCATTAAAATTACTCAAACCACAAGTTAAAGATAAATTAAGATAGATGGTGTTAAGGAAGTCACATTCCTGAATGCCTTTTTTGTCAATAAAATACTCATGGAAAAAAGTGGGAATGTGGTCTGTGACCATGAAGACTCTGAAACAGATTAAGAAATAGTATTTTGTGGGAGTGATTATTGATAGATAACAAAAACTTCTGCGAAAACCATCACGTATGAACTAGAACTGAACAAAATCCTGCTTCTCTGAACAAATTATTTTATTCTCCCTATCCCCTCCCATCTCATTACCTGTATTTCAGAATTTCCATGAGCACATAGTAGCAGTGGCTTCAAGTCTGGTAGCCAGTTACATTCTTTACCTAGATAGCACTTGTGTAGACTTAAGTAAAAGCCGTAAGTCTCTGCTCAGTCATGTTCGATACTGGATATGATACAGATATTCTGACACAGATATTTCAGGACCAGAAGGATTTTGAGGTAGTTGTTTCAAGTTGGTCATTTTTTTTTTTTTTTTTTTTTGGAGTTGGAGTCTCACTCTGTTGCCCAGGCTGGAGTGCAGTGGCACACTCACGCCAGCCCAGCATCGATCTGCTGGGCTCAGGCGATCCTCCCATCTCAGCCTTCCAAGTAGCCAGAACTACAGGCACGCTAGCTACCATGCCAGGCTAATTTTTTTTTATTTATTGTAGAGACGCGGTCTCACCAAATTGCCTAGGCTGGTCTTGAACACGCGGGCTCAGGCAATCCATTTGCCTCAGCCTCCCAAAGTGCTGGGATTACAGGCTGAGCCACCGAGCCCAGCGACTTGGTCTTTTTAATGTGGGAATATTTTGACCCAATCTAAAAGTTCCAATAAACTTTAGCATTTTTTCCCCCTCCAAATAATGAAAATAATGTGTCACCTTGATCACAATCCCAGTTGAGGATAGAACACAGTATTTCTTATTGTGCACCTGGTAATTAAAAAGCAGAAAGGCTGACACTGACAGGGACATTTTGATGTAGTCTAATCATGATCGTAGATGTGTAGATACTGTAGATACAAGCAGCTGCTTTGGAGCCACTTGCAAAAATGCTTCTTAGTAAAATAATAAACAACTCAGAGTGAAGCATGCACATAGCTTAGTCCTTTTAAGTACTGGCTAAGGAACCTTTTCAAAGTCTTTCCCCTCTGGCTCTGGATGCCCTTGGAGCCAAGCAGCTGTGGGAAGGCCTGTTCAACCCAGAGTCCTCAAAGGACTTCAAGTGCTTAGAAACTTGCAAGGAAACTTAATTTAGGACTTTTCTTGGAAGTTAATCTTGAGACCATGTATCAATTTTTCCCCCTAATTTCATAGAAGTAGCTACTGGAAACCTTTTCTTCCAGGAAAAAAAGTAGTATGAGAGCATTCTCTAAGCTCACATACATGTCTTTTTGAAAATTTTACTTTCTCTTTTTAAATGTGGTTATTCCACCAAATGAGGATGCATATGTGGTATTGAAACAGCCTACATAAAATTAATATAGGGCCATGGGGTAAAACTGTGGAAGAGACCCAGAGCCCTGCGAAGTTTCAGCTATCTCCTAGAAGAAATGATAAAGGCTGGGGAAAAAAAGTTCAGCTATGGTTAGAAATTAACAAGTCTGTTGTTTCTAAATTTGTTTCTATTTCAATGGAGAGTAATTGATTTTCTTATGTCCTGATCCTTGGACATGAGGTTGATAAACATATTGTTCCTTAAACAATGAGCCTAAGGTCATACAGATCTCCTTGATGGCATCCTGAAGTTTGATCAGCTGAAGTGCACAGGCAGTTTTAATCTCTGGGAACCCACCTCGCCGCAAATCTTATCTCTATAATGGCTTACTGGTCACTGAACTTGCTTATTAGATAGCCTCTCTATTGTAAAAGCTAAAAATGATATTTGAGATGTTTTTCAGACTCTGCACTCTGATGGACACTTGACCCCACCCAGATCCAGGATATACACGAAGAAGCTGATTCCATGGGTCCTGTGATCCCCTCAGAAACTGGCTCTGCATACGAAGAGTTTTGACACCCCATGACTTCATCCCCAACCAATCAGTAGCTCCCATTCCTAGCTCCCCAACTGCCAAATTACTCCTTAAAATATCTAGCCTAAAATTCTTGGAGAGACAGATTTGAGAAATATCTCCTGTCCTCCTCACTCAGCTGCTTTGCAATCATTAAACTCCTTCTCTATGGCAACGACTGCTGTCAGTGTACTGGCTTTTCTGTGCAGCAGGCAAAAGAATCCGGTCAGGCTGATACAGTATGCTGCTTAGCTGCTTGATTCCACTGTGTAGAACACAGTTCTTTAAAGTGTGTCTGTGCTTATCTAACATTAGCGCCAGGATGTTGTACCTGGTAACCTATTTCTGCAGATGCTCTTACTCTGGTTGGGTATGGTGTCAAAGGCCAATGTTCAGAAGTTGTATATACTTACTTCAAAATATATAATAAATACAAAATAATCTTCTATGGCTGAAAGAAACTCACCTAATGTTCTGATTTATTACCCTTGTCTCCCTAATTAAGACAAAACAGGCCAGGCTCAGTGGCTCAGTCTGTAATCCCAGCACTTGGGAGGCCAAGACTGCCTGAGCCCACGGGTTAGAGACCCACCTGAGCAACTTGGCGAGAACTCGTCTCTACAACAAATCAAAAATTAGCCGGGTATGGTAGCACGCGCCTGTAGTTCCAGCTACTTGGAAGGCTGAGGCGGAAGGATCACCAGAGCCCAGCAGGTAGAGGCTGCGGTGGCCGGGAGCTTGCCACTGCACTCCAGCCTGGTCATCGGAGTGGAACTCCAACTCAAAAAAAAAGACAAAACAATTAAACATTCTTCTCTTCCACTCTTTGTCTTAGAAGGACAAGCCATGAAAGAAAAGCTTCTTTGAAGCAGGTTTGTTCTGATGAACTCCCATAAAGGTCTGAGGCTGAGTGATAGCCTGGAGCTGGTAAGGGTGACATTAAGTTTAATTCAATTTAGTCCTTCAGCTCTTGCCCAGACAGGAAAGACGGTGACATTCAGGGCTTAACTGAGGTCCATGATTAACATCACAATCACAGTAATTACCCCCAGCCAAAGCACACCTGGATCCAAGAGAGTACTCACATTGGTCTCAGGGAAGAGGAAGTAAAGGAATAGGGTTAGGACCATTGTTTTCCTTTCTCTTTGATACACAATAAACGAGCTTCCTTTAGTAAAAAAAAAAAAAAAAAGGCTTAGAGTACTTAATTTAGCTGAAGTATGCGTGTGGGCTAGGAAGAATTGAAATAGAATAAGAATGATTAAAGTTAATCAATACATCGGGAGGTTTATCCATATCAGAGTGCTTTTGGCAGAAAACTTCTGGAAGGCAGAAAATGTTTGTAGAACCAATACTTGTGCTACATGTTTGAAGACGAAAGCCTAAACTCCAGGGAAAAGATGCTGACCATACTGAAACTTCCAGCCACTATTACCTCCAGGCACTACTGGAATGTCTGGCAACCACTTAAATTACAAAGGTAGAGCCGTAAGTCCACAAAAAACCTGCATCCAGACATACGTTGCCTACTGTCAATGCCCCTTCTGGCAAAGACAGGTGTCTGATGCTGCTGGTAGGTAATGAAATAAGCCTGGCTGTGTTTCAGATTACTTCTTGAATGAATAGGTTGAAGTCATGCTTTCTGCTGAAGTCAAGATGCACAAACCACAGAGCAGAAAGTTCTCCTGGATCCTGAACTCTGCTTGTGACATGTGAGGACCCACATGTTAAATATGATACTTCTTGATCTTCAATATACTTGAGAGAACAGAAATCCAGCAAATAGCAAAGGCCACAGCATAAACTTTATTGAGGTTATTTACTAAATAATTCATATACACCCAATATCACCAAATAGAAATAATGTTGTTTTTTTAAAATTAGCAAGGCTTAAATTATGGTCTTTCAAAAAACACAAAAACTTTTTGGTGACTGTATCTTTAACAAATGGAATGACCAAACTAGTGAAGTCAGATGTATCTCAATCAATTCCAAAACTCAAGACAGCCAACATGTTTTTCTACTTAAAAGCAAACAAAAAAGCAAAGCCTCATAATTTAGTAATTACCATGTTTCTTGGTTTCTGTTCTTAAATGTCACAGAACGGTATCTGATAATAGTAAGCAAAGCACCTAGTCTCAACAGTCTTCTTCCAAACTTTAAGGTTACTTTCACAATATCACTATGTTTAGAGTCTCATCTGGCAGATTTCTTCACTTATGTTAGTAGGAATGTCCATCGCTTCTCAGCCTTTTGGTAGGAATGCTCTTAAAACCTTAGTCTTTACTCTTGGTTCATACTAGAACTGTTAGATTAAACCACCTCTGTATTGGCTGGACTGAAACACTAGGTAAGAACTCATTACAATCTTTTCCAAGAAAACAAGATAATCTCAATACAAATTTTGGTGGCCGATATGTTACAGTACTTAGCAATATTTTGTTTTCTAATGGCAAGTATGTTGAAAACTTATCATTAACAAATGACTTTTATAACAGAAATAGATGATTCTATTATAATATAAAAAATCCATTAACTTGTCCTATGACTATTCCCAATGCTCCCAATGACTTTATATATCAAACCTATGTACAAAGACAAAATTTCTTGTCCTATTTAACCCTGTGTACCAAATGATGTGAGTGCTGAAAATGAGAAACATTTTAAGAAATCTCTTATTAAGAACCACGGATACCACTTAGCATTAGTGATAAAAG
>CAUYQG010107964.1:0-44667 GCA_963574415.1 Tarsius wallacei
TAGTTCCAGCTACTTGGAAGGCTGAGGCGGAAGGATCGCCGGAGCCCAGCAGGTCGAGGCTGCGGTGGCCGGGAGCGGCCACTGCACTCCAGTCTGAGCGACAGAGTGAGACTCCAACTCAAAAAAAAAAAAAAAAAAAAAATCAAGGCTAGTACACTATGTCTAAAGAATAGATTTTCGTGGGTTGAGGATCAGAAGAAATATATGTTGTACATAAAGGTGCCATATGCAAGGAAACTAAAAGCATACTTGGTTATCAAGATAGAGAGGATGAAATATGATTACAGATCTATTACCCTTAATCAAATGAAACTAACAATCAGAATATTTGGTCTGTATAATTTTCCCAAAAATATTTTAACATGATACATTGAGGTCCCCTTAAAGCAATATGGTCTATGTAAATATTTAATTACATGAATCAAAATAAATAAAATAAATTTTAAAATAAAAGTAATCAAAATCATTAAATCTATCCGATTTTCCCCTGGTTCTCCTCATTCAGCTCTGATCTCCTATTGCTAAGAGGAATTTTTTTTTGTTATATTGATTGCCTTTGTTCCTCCTACAGCCACTTGACATTAGGTTATCTCACGCCTCACCCACTCTGGTTATCCCGCTGAGAAACTGAAAAGTCATCATTGACGCTTCGCCTCTCCTTGACCACCATAGCCAAGCAGTTCAACAAGCCCTGACATATAATCTAAGTAATAGCCCAGGCTGTCCCCTCTCCACCTGTGCAGCCACCATCAGATCCAGACCATCAGCATCTCCCACCTGAACTATTCAAACATCCCCCAATTGCTCCCTGCTAAGTTGCTCTCCATTCAGCAGTCAGAATGATCTGAAAATGCAAATCAATCTGACTCCCTACTTCGCCCTTTTACTTACTGCTAATTTCTATCAGAATCATGACCAAGCCCCTTCTCATCTGCCAAGCGTTTTCCCCCATGATCTGGCCCCTGCCACCCTCTCCAGTCACAGCAGGAGCTTCTGTCCCCCATTCCCTGTATCAGATCTCTCTCAAACCTGCTAAGGACTCATGCTCTGTGGCCCTGCAGGAACTTCACACATCTTTGGTCCTCGACCTGGAGGTCCTGTTCCTCTCCATAGATCTGGTCTACTTCACCTTATTGTCATTTCCTTCTAAGAAGCTTAACCCCTCCCCTAACATCTCTAGACCACTCCCCTTGTCACACCTTCTCACAGAGCTCACAGTGCAGTAGGCAGAATAATGGTCCCCAATGATGCCCATGCCCTAATCCTTAAAACCTATGAATGTGTTACTTTATGTGACCAAAAAAGTGCAGGTGCAATTAAGATAAGAATCTTGAGGTGGGGAGTGTATCCTGGATTATCCAGGTAGGCCAATGTCATGAACTGATTATTAAGAGCAGAGAACCTTTCTCACCTGCAGCCAGAGAGACATGAGGACAGAAGACTAGCCAGAGAAAAGTGACATTGTTGATTTTGCAGATGGAAGAAGGGGACCATGAGTCAAGGAATGTGAGTGACCTTTAGAAGGCAGAAAAGGCAAGGACAGGCATATCCCTCCAGAATCCCCCATTTCCAGAACACGGTCATAGCTGCAACTCGGTTTTAGCCTGTGAGACCAGAATCAGATTTCTCATTTATAGACTATAGGACAATAAATTGGTCCCATTTAAAGCCACTAAATTTGTGGTAATTCGTTATCCACCAGTAAGAAACCAACATACATGGTATTTGTGGTATTTGTCATTACTATAATATTGATAATTTTTTATATTATGTGGTAGTTTAAAAACACAGGCTCTGAAGCCAGACTGTGTGGGTCAAGCTCCTACCACACACCTGCCAGGCAGCTCTGGACAAGTTAACCCAAAACAGACCAACTAATCCTCCATTCCCTAATCTGTAAGAAAAGAGTAATCACTTGGCATGGTGGCTTACATACCTGTAATCCCAGCACTTTGGGAGACTAAGGTGGGAGGATCACTCAAGACCATCCTGGGCATTACAAATTAGACCATCCTGGGCATTACCATCTCTACAAATTAGCCAGGCATGATGACACATGCCTGTAGAACCAGCTACTCAGGAGGCTGAAGCAGAAGGATCTCCTGAGCCCAGAAAGTTGAGGCTGTGGTGAGTTATGATTATGCCACTGCACTCCAGCCTGGGTGACAGAGTGAGACCCCAGCAAAAAGAAGAGGAAGGAGGAGGAGGAAGTAATCATGCTTACCTCCAAGCATTGTACTAAGAATGAAATAAAATAATGTAGTAAAGAAAGTATCACAGGGGCTAGCACAGAGTAGGCCTTCAATACAGTATGCCGCGATGAATATTATCATTGTTATTTGCGCGATTAGTTGTTTTCCCCAAAGGGTTATAAACTTTGCGAAGACACCATGACTTTATCGTTCATCACTGTATTTCCAAAGACAAGCACAGAGCTCAACAGAGTTGAGTACTCAAGGACGAAATGAATGAATGGCTCTACATGTGAACTACTTACCCAGTGTACTCCGGGATATGAACTGAGCGGCTGCCATATATGCCAGGCTTTATGCCAAGTGCTAACAAATAGGAAAGGAGGAAAAAGTGTCCCTTATTTCCTGTGAGCTTTCAGCATCTCAGGGTTCTCAATACAGGGTGACAGCACTAGACAGCATGGGCCAGTGTCATGAGAATAACAAAGCCAGGGGCACTTTAGAGGTATGAAGATGACATGGTCTCATTTGTCTTGGGTGAACTGGGAAGATTTCCTGGAGGTGGTAAGATGTGAGTTGGGTCTTTGAGTCTAGGTCAAGTTCTTACTAGATGGAAGCAAAGATGGAAAAATTTTGGTAAAAGGCATTAGCAAAGGTACCAAGACAGATTGGTTAAAGGTGCACATGGGGTAACTTTGACTCTGATAAAGAATTCATATTGAGAAGTAGAGGTCATGAGTTTGCAAGAACTTGTTTGCACCAGTTTGAAGATGGCCTTGAATATCAGCTAAGGACTATGGATTATCCCTAAATGTAAATAAAGGGAGGTCAGTGATGATTTCTGATATATGCCATGACAAAATGAAACAAGTCTACAGGATAATAGCAGGATGGGGCTGGACAAACAGCTGCCCTGTCTGATATACCATGTGCTAAGTCAAATTCCTAGTTTTAAAAAAATGGGGGGAATGAAATGCTAAGACTTAAGGGAGATACTGATCTTTGCTTTCCAAACCTCTTTTGAATTTGTTTTTCCCAAGGTGTGATATGGGTGCTTGCCCATGACGGTCTGGATATCTCAGTCTTTTGCTATCCTGGGTAATCATGGCACACTCACTGCCCTCCTCTTTTCTCAGGAAATGGAAGACTGGGTAGCTCATCTGTTACAGGTTGCATAGTGAATTCATTAACACCCCTCCCAAAGGTGTTAGCATTTCAGTCTTGTGCTCTGTGGCTGCACAGTTTTAGGCCCCAGGACAACTTGCAGTGTTGAGAATGGAATGAGAAAGAGTAAATCAGACCCTTAGCAGTCCTTGCCCAGAACCCCCAAATCTTAGTCTGATGTATCAGCCTTCCTAAAAAAGCGAGTTTGGTCCCATCAGTGGCTGACACAGATCTGGGAACCAAAGCCCAGCCCTCTCCTGGGAATCTCTGCTCTCAAACAGGCAAGTACAGATCTTTCTCCACCTTTGCTTTGTGATGCCAAACTCAATTATAAAACATTTACTGGAGAAAGGTATTAAACTGGAATTTATTCCTATTATAGATAGCACTCAAATATTTCCCAAACAGCTTCTGCAATCAGCCGTGTGCACTTTTTCAAAGTTTTAAATGTTTCCAAACTCTTTTGAAATGCATAGTGATGGATACAGGATTTTAAGTTTAGGGTTATGGCTCATGTCACATTCTCGCCTGATTTCCAGTCTTCTGTGGTATCCTTGATTGGTAAGTCATTTGATTTTTATCTCTTGTTGAGGGCCTTTGAATTTAGCACAATGTTGAAATGATTCATCAATCAAAATAAAAGACTTCAAAGGGATCCAAGTTAAACGTCAGGATTTCGAAGAGCATACCGGACAGTCAACTTCTTGTATTTCAACTTCAGGACAATGAGCCTAGTGAAGAATTTTGCTATACAAACCTAATGAGTATGTTAGTCAAATCTAAAAATCATCTGCTGTCCACATGTTCAATGTTCATATATATATCTATATATCTATATCTATATATATATATATAGTGTGTGTGTGTGTGTGTGCATTTCATCCAACATTCATTTATTCTGTAGCAAGATATGTTTTAGGTGATTCATTTCCACTGATCCATTCCCTGAGCATCAAAGGTCACTGTAGAAGAAAAATAAGGTGAATTCCCCAAGGTGGGAACCACGTCTGACCAAATCCAGAGAAACGCTGTGCTATTTGAGTCCACCTTTGTCTATGTGGGCTCCAGCTTGAAACAGAAAGTTGAAATCCATCAAACGACTGTTTTTAAGTCCACAGTTTAGAAACTTTTTTCAATTGTACTTATATGAATTCAACCACATGTTTTCAAAATCACTGAATGTTTGACTGTATTAAATTCTTAAAAAGACAGTCAGTATGTGTTTATACTGTAAGCACTACATTTCTAAAGACTTTAGAAATAATAAGTGAAGATTTTTTTTAAATCACCAAACAAAGAGTTCTCCTTTCAAAATATAAATTTAATATATGGGATCTTTCATTGCTTATAATGGATTAAGTAAGTAGCTACTAAATGAAGGTGCTGAGAAGACCAAACAGCAGTAAAACACATCCTTACAGCATCCAGAAGAAAAGAGACACCCAAGTACCCTTAATTCTGGGCACACTGTGATAAATATCAAAATAAGAATGTAAGCATATGGAGACTGCAAAAGGAAAGGCACTCTGCTTTCACTGGGGAACTAGAGGAGTCTGCACATGTTAGTTTCATTTAAATCATCTCCTAAAGAATGGGATTTCAACACCTGGGGAAGAACAACCTGGCCACAAATTATAGGTGTGAGACCAGGTGGCATAGCTCTGAGGAAGCTGGCAGATGGGGGACTGGACATTAGGGTGTCTGGGGCATGACAGTACTGTCATTAAAATGGTAAATCAAGGTCATATTGTAAAAGGCTCCAAATGCCATGCTAGGGAGTTAGGACACTTCTCTGCAGGACACGGGTCCAGAGAAAGTTTTGAACAAAGTACTTTAGAAAGATGAATCTAATGGTAAGTCAAAGGACAGCGTGAAAGCTAGAGAAAGAGAAGGAAAGATTCACTAAGAGATGAGTGCCTTGGCTCACACAAAAATTGGTGGGCAAAGATCAGGAATCAACCTAAGTGTTCATCAACGGATGAATAAATAAAGAAAATGTGGTACATATACACCATGGAATACTACACAGCCATCTAAAAGAATAAAATTATGCTTTTTGTAGCAATGTTAAAGTAACTAGAGGTGACTATTTTAAGTAAAATAACTTAAATACTGTGTATTTTCACTTCTAAGTAGGAGCTAAATAATGTATACACATGGACATAGAGTGTGGAATAATAGACACTGGAGAATCAGAAGGATAAAAGGGTGGAAAGAGGTGAGAGATGATGAGAAATGACTTGATGGGTTCAAGGTACACTATTCAGGTCATGGTTACATTAAAAGCTCAGACTATGTATTCATGTAACGAAACTGCACTAATCCCCCTAAATCTATAATTTTAGAAAATCATGTGGGTGTAAACCTGGAAGTTGATGGTGGAGACAAAAAAACAAAAAAAAAGAGAACAGGCAAAATTCAATGGTAAGTCAATGTTTAGTAACTGACACCATAAGGGGGTAGAGGGTGACAATTCAAGACTTTCTAACCGGGCAGAGAGAGAGAGAGATGTAATCGTAATCAAAAAAGAAAGAAAACACAAGAGAAAATCCGACTTTGAAGGCAATTAAGTAATTCATTCATGCTTCCTTTAAAATAAAAGGTGATGCCTGGTGTGAGTCTTAAAGTGCTCCTGTTAAAAAGAAAAGAGGGGGAAGGGAATGCACTTAACCAAGGCAGGAAAAGGTGAGCAGAGTCACAGAGGCGAGACCTCTGATGCTGTCATGGTAAGCAGAAAAGAGAACACGGCACAGAGGAGGGCCACACCGCAGGAATGGCAAGGGGGGGCGAACAGGAGAAAATCAGGAGGCAAAATGACCAACAGAAATGACTGCTTAGATGTAGAGGAGACGAGAGTAGGAGGAATTGATAAAGTCTCCTGGGCCTCCAGCTTAAGCGACCCCTGGGACTTTGTGACCACATTTGAAAACTCAAGGAAAGATGATGCTGAGTTGAAGGTACAGGGAGACAGCAGGGATGATTTCTACCCTCAGACAGCAGTGCAGCGCCCAACCTAGGGAAAGGAAGACACAGTCGAAAGATAAAAGATGAAGAAATAGTCAGGCAGCAAATAAAACCACGTGTGCAGGTGGTATCACTTTGAAAGAGCAAAGAGAAGGAAAGTCCACAGTGTTTCTCTACAGACAAGACAACCAAAGACTGAACACCATTTAGATTAGAAAAACGAAGTTATCTTATAGTAGTGTCATAAAGACGTATTCATGCCAAAACACTAAGTAGAACTTAATGGCAGCAGCAGCAGAGGATCATTTACAGATTTCTTCATTAGCACGCTGCTCACAGTTCCACTGGCAATTTTAATCACCGGGTTGAGCAAAAATCGTGCCTTTCATTAAAGTCATTCATTCCCACCCATCAATGGAAAGGTGTTTTAATTACCACTAGAATATCAGGAGTGATGCGTCCTGCTCTCTGTCCCTACATTCTGATGTAATCAATGTTTCACACATCAGACATTCCAGTGGGGCACAGCAAATGGAACAGCAATGCTATTTTTTAGAACAGATAAGAAATTGTCCATCTAATACTGTATCTGAGGTCTTGATCTTAGGATCTTGTTAATTAAAGTACAAGAGTATAGGTGTCATATTGGGTACACTGTACACTGTTTGGGTGACAGGTATACTAAAAGCCCAGACTTTACCACTACACAATTCATCCAAGTTTAAAAACAAAACAAAACAAGAAACACTGCACCCCTATAGCTATTTAATTTTATAAAAGAGTGTAGGTGCTCCCTTTTCTCTGCAATAGTGCCAACAGTTGTTGCTCTTGACTTTCTTTCTTTCTTTCTTTCCTTTTTTTTTTTTTGAGTTGGAGTCTCACTCCTTCGCTCAGGCTGGAGTGCAGTAGCACACATGCTCATGGCCACTCTTCTAACGACCTTCTGGGCTCCAGCGATCCTTCCGTCTCAGCCTTCCGAGTAGAAGGAACTACAGACACGTGCTACCACGCCCTGCTAGTTTTTTATTTTATTGTAGAGATGAGGTCTCGCCAAGTTACCCGGGCCGGTCTTGAACCTGCGGGCTCAGGCAATCTACTCGCCTCAGCCTCCCAAAGTGCTGGGGTTACAGGCTGAGCCACCAAGCCCAGCCTTGACTTTCTAATAATAGCCATTCTGACTGGTGTGAGGCGATATCTCACTGTGGTTTTAATTTGCATTTTTCTAATAATTAGTGATGCTAAGCACTTTTTCATATGTTTGTTGGCTGTTGTGGGTCTTCTTTTGAGAAGTGTCTGTTCCTGTCTTTTGCCCACTTTTTTGGAGGGATTATTTCTTTTTTTCATGTTGGGTGCCCACCAACAATTAACTGGATAAAGAAAATGTGGTATATATATACCATGGAATACTATGCAGCCATAAAAAAGAATGAAATCATGTCCTTTGCAGAAACATGAATGAAGCTGGAGATCATCATCCTCAGTGAACTGGCTCAGAAACAGAAAACCAAATACTCCATGTTCTCACTCATATGTGGGAGCTAAATGGTCACAAAGGTGGAAATAATAGACACTGGGGACACCAATAAGGGAGGTTGTAGGGAGGGGGAGTTAAGATTCAGAAATTACCTGTGGGGTACAATGTTCACTATCTGGGGAATGGGCCACCTGAGACCCAATCCCCACCACTGCACAATATGTCCATGTAACAAACATGCATGTGTAACCCCTGAATCTAAAATAACTTTTTAAAGAGTATAGGTGTCCTTATTAACAAAATCCTTATCTTTAGAAAACTAAAAATGTCTTTTGTTTTTTAATAACAGAGCTGATGAAACAGCATCAGGCTGCTTCTTATCACCAGGATTCTTCCACAAAACTTTTGTGGGTTCTATGGAGTGTTCTTCTTGAGACTTCCATAAATGTAGACTATGAATGACATCGCCTTAAATGGGTGCCCTCTGAGAAGCTGACACCACATTTAACAGAAACGCAGCAACTCCAAAAAGTGTGACAGCCCAACATGAACTCCCAGGAGTTCTCCCTTCTGGAGTTCTACAAGATGATAAACACCTAGAAACTTTGGGTCTTCAATTATTAAATGGAGCGACTTATGCAACTAAAGTCAAACAGCATCATGGGCTCGTTGACCACCCTTCATGAAAGAAAACACCCAATAGTTCAGACCAATGACACTGGTCGACTTGAAGCCAGAGACAAGAAGAAAGGGAAAGCAGAGCTCTGGCCCTGATTAACCCTTAACTCCAGGCCAGAGCAGCTCATTCATGGCTTCCTACCCTGAGTTTTCTACCCCCTCTCTCTGCCTGCCTGCTGCCCCCACACCCCAGGGAGGCTATGTCCTTCTTTCATTTCTTGTGTCAGGTTTCAGGCTGACACGTGGTAATTGATTCCGTTGCTGGTTAGACGGGTGTTAAGTGGGAGGGATGAAATTTCACTGAAAACAAATAGCACTTCATGGGTCTGACCTTTCCTCCCAGAGCTTTTGTTGTGGTTGACACTGGGGTGTGCAGTTCAAACCTGTGTGAGCCAGTTGTGTCTGTGTCTGCAGTTCCCCTGATTCACCTTCACCAACTCCCGGTGTGCGATGACAGCTAGCTTGTCTCATTGTCACTTCTGGCACAATGACAGCCCAACGTCAGGTGGAGGCTCCGATTCACGCCCAAGAATTGGAGTTCAAGGGTCAGAGATGACTGAGTGTGACCTGAGCCTTCAGGATTGCATGCCTTCATGGACAAGACTTACCTTAGAAAGTAAAAAGAATAAATCTTTGAATAATAGCACACCTCGTTCAAGTGTGACTTCCAGTACATGGCACAATATCAGCATTCTGCTCCACCCACCCAAAGGAGGCATCAGCACTGATTTGTGACCTATGTGAAGTTCCAGATTAACCCGATGAAACCTTAGGGTTAAGGTCATGGGTGCCTTCTACCTTTCCTAGATCCTTTTTCAGGACTAAAAGTTGCCTTTCCCCAGGACTGAGAGAGATGTTAGTGATAGCTCTCAGCTGACCATTCTTGCAGATGCTGCCTTTGGCAGAGAGTAGCCACCTCACCCAAATCACACTCTTTCCTATGATAGCCAACATCCAATTAGTGATGGACAGGTCAAGAGCATGATGGTCTGACCCTTCAGCCCCAGCTCAGCACAGCTCTGAAGGCCACATAAGCTTTCCATGATATGATGGCATCACTGTCAACTTCTACTGTCCCCCATCCCACTTCCTTCCCCCTTTGATCTCAGGAATACCCCTAACAAACATTCAGCCAGCTAATCTCCCTCAAAGTCTGCCTCCCAGAAATATAGGCTAGGATTTTGGAGCTGGATCACCCACTCCCCAGACAGCAATGAGGACTCCATCTCATAGCTTTCCGCTCAAAATAGTTGTGGACACTTTGGGAGGCCAAGGTGCGAAGGTCACTTAAGGTCAGTAGTTTGAGACCAGCCTGAACAACATAGTGAGAGCACATCTCCACAAAAAATAGAAAGAGAGATCGGCCAGGTGTGGTGACGTATACTTGTAGTCCTAGCTATTTGGGAGACTGAGGCAAGAGCATTGCTTGATCCCAGGAGTTCAAGGCTGCAGTGAGCTACAATCATGCCACTGCATTCTAGCCTAGGTGACAGAGCAGACCCTGTCTCAAAAAAATAAAAATAAATAGCAGCAGAATTGTTAAAACACACACCAGAGTGAAATTAGTGATGTTTGAGTCAAGAAATTCAGAAGCCCGTGCTAAGCATCAACTGTTTGAGAAGTACATATGAGAAAAAGTAATGATAAAGTCAACGAAATTGCCTGGCTGTTGCTGAGGACAAGTGACATTTAGGGGAGTGACAAGGAAAAGGAAAAGCTGAAGACCTTGCTCATGAATCAAAGGCTACTTGTGAAAGTCAGGGGCCTTCTGGTCAGCATGTATAGGGACACTGTCACTCGTATCCAAAAAGCAGAAAAAGCTAAGAATGAAGCCCAGGACTTAGCCATAAAAACAGCAGAGCTCCACAGAATTTTAATCCCCAATGAGGCAAGTCTGCTGTGGCAGAAACCAGAGCCCTTGTTGGCTAGGAATGATGCCCTGCGATATGGGATGGGGCCACCTGGGTTGATGCTCTCCAATCGTGAATCCCTGGAGGCCCCTGAACTCTCTGAGACCCCAGAACAGGCTCACCCTGCCCTGTGGAGGGCTCAAACCTACCCCTTGCTAGAAGACACTCTGCAGAGACCTCTGTCTGCAAGACAACACACACACACACACACACACACACACATATGTACACACACAGGATCTGTCCCCTCTTCCCCTTCTGAACCCTTAGACTAATGTCAGGGGAATAGACTCTGAAGGAACCGCAGGCCCCAGGCAACATGTGCTGGTGGGAGCCAGGAGAGGGTGGTAAGACAGGATCCCCAGGGCTCTGGGATCAAGGGGGTAGAACACAAAGTCAAATAAGGTAGAGTTTATTAACACCGGAACATTCTCCTGAAATACAGGATTTAACACCTGCATTAGTCTGCTAGGGCCACCATAACAAAGTACCACAGACTGAGTGACTTAAACAACAAACATTTATTGTTTCACATTCCTAGAGGCTAGAAGTCTGAGATTAAAGTGTATTAGTCAGGATTCTCCAAAGAAACAGAACTAAGATAGAGATAAATGATAGATTAGATAGATGATAGCCAGATAGATAGCTAGATAGATAGATGACAGAGATATGATCAATTAGATAGATGATAAATGGATATATGATAGATGATTGATAGACAGATGATAGATAGATAATAGATAGATAGATGATGGATAGAATATGATAGATAAGTCAATGATAGATGATAGAGATAGATAGGTAGGTAGATAGACAGATGATAGATAGAGATAGAGATATGATTGATAAGATAGAGAGATGATAGATAAAATAGATCAATGATAGACAGATATAGAGATAGATAGATAGATAGATGATAGATGACAGAGATATGATCAATTAGATAGATGATAGAGATATGATATATGATATAGATGATGGATAGATAGATGTTAGATAAAGATAGAGATATGACTGATATGATAGAGAGATGATAGATAAGATAGATCTATGATTGATAGATAGATATAGAAATATAGAGATATGATAGATAAATGATAGATAAATAGATAAGGAGATCTATTATGGGACTAAATCTAATGTAATTAAGAAATCTGGGAAGTCCTAAAATCTGCAGTCCTGCAAACCAGAAACCTAGAAAAGCCATTGGTGTAATTCAGTCCAAATCTCAAAGAGAACCGCTGGTATTAGCCCCAGAGTTCAAAGGACAGAGATTCAGTAGATCCAATGTCCAAGGGCAGGAGAAGATGAATGCCCCAGCTCAAGAAAAGGGAGAAATTCTCCCTTCTTCCACCTTTTTGCTCTACTCAGATCCTCAGTGGATAGGATGATGCCCACACTCATTGGTGAGGGCAGATCATGTATTCAAATGCTATACTCTTCCAGAAACACCCTCACAGACACATCCGGAAATAATGTTACCAGATATCTGAGCATCCCTCAGTCCTTGTGGCACATACAATTAACCATCACAGAAGGTGTCAGCAGTGTTGCTTTCTTCCAAAGCCTCTCTCTTTGGCTTACAGATAGCTATCTTCTCCCTGTGCCTTTATATGGTTGTCCCTCCATAACTGCGTCCAAATTGTCTCTTCTTATAAGGACACCAGTCATTGGATTAAGACCTACTCATATGACTAATTACCTGTTTAAAGGTCCTTTCTCCAAATAGAATCACATTCTAAAGCTTCAACATATAAACGTTGTGGGGACACAACACCCAAACAAGAATTACAGGAGTTGGTTTCAGTATGATGCTGAGATGATTCTTGGAAACTCAGAGCAAGCAATGGCCACACAAAGTGAAGTAGAAATGCCAGAACTTTTATGGAAAACACTGAAGGAAGAATTAAAGGTTAAAGGGAGTGAGCAGCTCCAGTGGACATACCACTCAAGGCCAGAAAATACACCATGGATTGTTCCCTAGGAAGGTCTTGCAGGTGTTTCACTTACCAAAGTACTAAGAAGTGTGTTGGTGAGAGATACCAGCATCACTGAACATGACAGTGGTTGCTATTCTCTGTAGGACAGGGCTGATATAGGAGACACTCAACAATAGGGGTGATAAGCTTTCAAAATATTAAAGACTAGGTGACTATTCTCAGCTACCAGAAGCCAGACAGACAATAATACTGAGTATCAAGGTCAGAGTGGGCACCCTCGGGGGGTCATTCAGACATAGCTAAGAAATGACTGTTAAAAAACACTATCTCTTAGAGGCCAGACAGAGCAGCAACCCAAGTATTACACAATCTACACCATCAGAAGAATCAGTGTTGGATGATCAGGAAGCTGAAGACCACTGCCTCCAATAATAAATCAGGGTCCTTAGCCTAGTTTCCAGACCCGAATGAATTTCAGACCCAGAATGGTTGACATTGATATATGGAGACCTGAAATGTCCTCGTGGCCTCTCTGTTATGTGCCATTACATCCCAGGTAATAAGTGGATCCAGGCCCAGGTCTGATTCACAGTAGGTCCACTGGGTAAATGAACCCATTCCACAGTCATTTATCCAATCCCCAAATGTACCATGGAATTGTACAACTATCCAAGAAATCTGTGTGGGTGTTTACAACAATTCACCTACGCAGATTTCTTGGTGTGTGGGATAAAAGATATCAGTGAGGAAGGCCAAGAGGAAGCTTCTAAAACTTCCTCTACTGCAGCCAAAATAGTAAATCAAAAACAATATCACATCCTGGGGTGAGGGTAGGGGAGGTTGAAATTTTAAAGCTCAGACTCATTCTTAAAGACCTAAAGAGCCAGGCTCGGTGGCTCAGCCTGTAATCCCACGCCTTGCGAGGCTGAGGTGAGTGGATTGTCTGAGCCTGCAGGTTCGAGATCCGCCTGGGCAACTTGGCGAGACCTCATCTCTACAATAAATAAAAAACTAGCTGGGTGTGGTAGCGCATGCCTGTAGTTCCAGCTACTTGGAAGGCTGAGGCGGAAGGATCTCCAGAGCCCAGCAGGTCGAGGCTGCAGTGGCCGGGAGAGGCCACTGCACTCCAGTCTGGGCGACAGAGTGAGACTCTGATTCAAAAAAAAAAAAAAGATCTAAAGGATGTCTGGAAGATGACAGACTCTTACCAACTCAAACAAGGAGCTGCCCACTGCTGGCTCCAAAACTTCTTTGCCAGATGTTATGTCTTCCCAGGTGCATGGTGTGCAGCCTTTGATCTGGGGACTGTGTGTTTTTTCATCTCGATCAAAAAAAAGAGGATCAGAAACAGTTCACATTCACTCAAAACAGACAACAGTATTCATTTACAGTGTTGATCCAGGACTGTGTTAACTCTCTTCTCTCTGTCAACATGTGGTCTGAGGAGACCTGGACCAGTGGAACCTCTGCAGAACATCACCCTGATGATTGATGATGACACCCATGGAAACTAGATCCAATGAGCAAGAAGAGGAAGGTATGCTGGGACCTTCATAAGCAGACTTATGCAATGAAGAAAATTGGGGGGGGGGTGGGCCTTATGAAGATTCAGGGACCCACCATATCAGTACTTTTAAGTAGAAGATCTGGGGCATACCAAGACATCGTGGCCAAAGGTAAGAACATTTTTTTAATATCTCATTCTTTCTAAAACAAAGAATATAACACAATAGCTGGTAGGTTTCTTTGAGTTCTGGAGATGTAAATTCCACAGCCGGGAATATTGCTCATACCCATAGAGCAAGGGACACAAAAAGCTGCCAGTTTTGAATGGGAGCCAAAACAAAAAAGGTTCTGCAAAAGGTCCAGAATACAGAACAAGTGGCCCTGCAGCTGGGTCATATGACCCAGCAGCCCCAGTGGTATTAGAGTTATCGGTGATAGAAAGACACTGTGAGGCACTTTTAGCAATCCACATTTGGAGAACCACAACTTAAGACATTTAGAGTTCTAGAGCAACATCATGCCAACTACCGCAAAGAACTGTATAACTCTAGAAAGAACAGCTCCTAGCATGCTATTGAGCCCAGGAAAAGATGGAGCACCTGACCATGAAACGCCAAGTAACACCAAGCAAGTTATACAAACAGGTAACTCAGACCCCTATGTTACCATAGTTGCATCAGTGACTTTCCTCACTTCATATCTATGGCCACATGGGAGGTCTCATATGACCAGGTGATGAAGAAGGAAAAAGACCAAGCTTGATTTACCCATGGGCCACCTGAGTATGAGGGTACAAGCCACAGTTGTCAGTGGCTACGGTATAGTCTTTCTTATTCATGAAGTGGTCTGGAAAGACAATGATAAGAGGAAATTCAGTGAACAGAGTTTTGAATGGTGCACACTCTATGTTGAAGAGGAATTAGAAATTGCCAGTGTGAAAACAATGTTAGTTTCTTACATTTGATTAAACTTGGGTAGACAACATCCATGGATGATGTATATCCCCAAATCTGCCTGAGCCTTAGAATCTTCGGATACGTTTTTGAAGAATGCACATCCCTAAGCCCCGCCACAAAATTGCGGAAATAGATGCTCCAGTTATGGAGTTCAGAAATCTACACCTTAAATAAGATCTTTAGGTGATTCTGATATTTCTAGTCCTTGAAATAGTATTTAGGAAACATTTGTCTGAGCGATTAGCGATGCCATAATGAAAAACAAAAACATTAATAATAAATGCCAACACATATCACACTATGTACTTAATATATTTACTTTTTAATTCTCATAATCACTCTATGAGGTATGTATTATTATTAACCCCATTGTAGATGAGAAAATGTAAGTTAAGTGGCTTACCCAAGGTCATATAGCAAGTGAACGATGAAGGTAGTATTTGAACTTAATCCGACTTTAGAGTCATTCTGCTTAACCATGATGCCACAGTGAAAAAGGTAGTCGAGGAAAAGAAGGGAGCTGAAAAATCTTAAATGCAAAAAACACATACAATTTATAGAGCCAATTTCTGTATTTACCTAAAATGAAGACAAAATGTTTTTCCAAATAGTTTAACTCCAATATCAGAATACATTTACAATAGCATATGAGCGCCACCTAGTGGCCAAATAAGGCTGCTTGGATGACCCTGTTCTCTTAGATTATGTAGGATCAGCTCAAAAAAACAGAAAAGTTGTTATTGAAATTTAGTACATAAAAGTTTCCAATTCCAGAATGATGAATTCTATGACTTACAGAAGAAGTTTTTTAAATAACGAGAATATGGAAATTAGGTAAAAGACAAAAACAGGTGAAGTCAATAATTGTGATACGAATGACAATGACATATTAGGGGTTTTGGGTTTTTTGAGTTTTTTTAGTGAAAAGACAATAGTAACAAAACATGAAAGAGAAAAAGCTATATGCAAATAATTTTTAAATTTATATTATGAGAATGAATTTATTACAGGCATGCACTAAGAACTTTTTATGACCAATCACTTTTTCCAGGGGTAATTCTAATTTAGCATCCCCTTCCTGTCTTGATATTAAGATACCATCTGTGCCTGCCCCTATCCCATGAGAGTTCATGGCAACCTAACAAGATAAAAAGTGTTGGAAGTTTCGAAGCTTATCTTTGTATATTCCTTTATTTCCATGAGATTTATTTTTCTCTCAAGATCTACAGAGCACAGATACACAAAAGCAAGGCAAGGCAACCTCAGCAGTGGGCAGTGTCCGTCCCTGGTATGAGAAGCAAGGCTAGAAAGAAGGCAGCAAGGGTCATGAGCAAGAGATGGTGTTAAGGCCCCAGGAATCATAATTCAGGGTCAGAGCCAGGATACAACAGAGTCAGAAGGCAACGGAAGGGGTGGTTCTGTGAACAGAGCCACCACAGCCTAGGGTGATCTTTCCAAGGCCTTGCAAGCATCAGCATTTCTTAAAGCTTCTACTCAGCATTAAATAGGTGAAAGAAAAGTTCTTCCACAGGATTTATATGCGGATAAACCCAAAAGCACAATGCCAAGTGAAAGAACCTAGACACAAAAGACTACATACTGTATGGTTTCATTTATATGAAATATCCAGAATAGACAAATCCGTAAAGATAGAAAACAGATTTGCCAGAGACTTGGGGGGAGGAGGGGATGGGGAGAAACAGCTTAATGGGTCTGGGACTTTATAGTGATGGAAATGTTTCCAACTAGATAGAGGTGTTGATTTCACAATGTTGTGAATGCACTAAACCCCAATGAATTGTTCACTTAAAATGGTTAATTCCACATTATTTTAATTTCACCTCAATAAAAACATATATATTTCCCATACACATACATATATATATATATACTTCTTTCCATATGTATGTAGATATATATAAACATATATTTCCTATGTATATATACTTCCTTTTATATATGTGTATATATACATATATACACACAAACATATATTTACACACAGACACATACACACACACACTTCCTTCTGCAGCCAATGCCAGAAATACCACACTGAAAAAAATTCTATCTTGTCTCCTAGGATTTTAGACCAGGATATCTTAAATTTTGAATATTGTGATGATTGATTTTGGGTGTCAACTTGACCAGATTAAGGTATACCCCGATAACTGGTAAACCATTAATAATTCTCAATGCTCGGTAGGCACTGAGTCCATCCTTTTTCTGCTGAAAGGGAAACCCAGGCGGTTTGGCATCTGATTAGAATGATTGGGCTGCCCAGGTGTGTCTGTGAGGGTATCTCCAGAGGAGACCGGCATTTGAGTTAGTGGACTCAGTGGGGAAGATCCACCCTCAGTGTGGGTGAATGCCATCCAATAAGCTCAGGACCTAGATGGAACAAAAAGATGAAGGAAGGACCATTTCAAACTTAGTGCCCTGATACCAGGACACTCTTCTTCTCCTCCTGCCCTTGGACATCAGAACTCTAGGTTCTTCAGTCTTTGGACTCTGGGACTTGCACCGTTGGTCCCCCATTCTCTTGGGCCTTCGGCCCCTAATTGGGAGTTAGACCATCTTCTTTCCTGGTTCTGAGCCCTTGAGGCTAAACTGAGCCATGCCACCAGCATTTCTGGCTCTCTATCTTACAGGCAGCCTATAGTTGGGACTTCTCTGCCTCCGTAATCAAATGAGCCAATTCCCCCAAAAAATTCCTTCTCGTGTCTCTTTTCTTTTCTTTTGCTGTATTATTATCACAGATGTTGTAATGGGCTCTGTCAGTCATATCTCTTTTATATAGATCCCATCTGTCTGTTTTTCTGGAGAAACTTGCCTAACTAAAACCAATACTTAGTGAAAATTATTTTTAAGATTTAGCTTATGACCTTGGGCTACCCTCTAAAGTAAAAAGGTTAGTACAGCCTTCTCTGCAAACAGAGTTTGGTAGTCAGAAGAAAGAGGAAAAAAATTACGACTGGACTCCTGGGAATCAGCGAAGGTGTTAAAAGAAGCAACTAGAAAACCAGCTACGCCGACTTCAGATCTTTGCTTGGTAAAGGAACCACTTTCAGGTGAGAAGGGCAGGTTTCCTGACAGAAATTGAGAAGGTTCGGTCCTATCTCTAGGATGCTCCCAGCTTCGTGGTCCTATGGCACAAGAAACCTAAGTCTGGAAGAATCTGGGACCTCATCTGCAAGCCTTTCTCTCAAGCATAAGAAGGAAATCAGCAATTGGCCGACAAGAGTGCATTCCAAGCACACACCCAGTTAATGAAAACCACACACACAAAAACTGGAGACATGTTCTACCTGCCTGTGACAATCTGGAGTAGGAAAAGCAGATGGAAAATAGCCTCGAGGGCTTTATTCCCAATACTCTACATCTAAGGGGGAATTGAATTACTCAAAAATAAAGCCTTTCTGTTTACAAACATGCTGTTTTTGCCAAAGAGAATTCTTTATTTTAGGTACTTTGGGAAAACTGCAGAGTCCTCAGCTTTGGGGCCAAAGACGCCCAAGTGTTGCAATCCTAAACCTTTGGCAGTGACAAAAACATGTTTGCAAGTGGAAAGTTTTCGGCATGGGGCTTTTCGTGTTGTTTTGTTTGGGTGTGTGGTTGTTTGCTTGCTTGGTGCCAAAGGATTTCCTCCACATCTTCCCAGAACCGGCAAGCATGGGTCGGTGCCCCACTTGGGATGTTGGCCCCAAACCACCTCTGCCCCTCTTGTGTGTCCTGTAAGGTTTGAGACCAAAAAAAAAAACAGCCTTTGAACTGAGGGAGCCACGTTTTTCCTACCTTAAACCCTAAGTGAAGCTTCGGACAGTCAGAGGGAATCACATGAAGAGGTCTGTCTCCCCCCAGATTTCATGAGGATGTCATGAAAGCTGAGTGGATTTTCTCATTTCAGGCCCTGATCAACCCACATTTCTGTTCCTTATATCCTGCCCTAGCCGACCACACTTCTTTTTCCATCTCTCTCCGGCTACTACGTGTGCTGAGGTAACAGTTTGGTATATGAACTATGGCTTCCTGCCTGTTAAAACTAGACATTCGAAGAATACCAGCTCAGCAGAATGTAGACACCAAAAGCCTAGAATTCCCAGATGGGTCTTTGCGTTGTGATAGCGCAGGAATGATCGTCTTGAAAACCAAGGCTTTTGATTAACAAGACTCAGGTACTTTGGAACTCACAAAGCTAAGCCTGGTTCCAGGGTATAAAGTTTTGGCCATGAGAGAACAGAGAAGGGTCCTTGTGCCCCACCCAGACACTGAGCAGGGGCAGGCTGAGAGAGGAGTGGATGCTGAGGGGAGGAGGCCTGAGTCAGTTGTAGAACCAAGAAGGACAGCATGGAGAGAGCTGGTCAGCATTTAAACTCATCTATCACCACCCCCAGATCGGGAGCTGAGAGGGAACAGAACCTGCGCCCCAATTCAGTCCAGTGGATATTCCAGAGAGCTCTGAGCTCAGAAACTGCCTTGGCAACCTGGGCGCAGAGGATGGGTGGCTCAAGGACAGCACTGTGCTTGGCCCCTCCATCCTCCCTAAAGGCAATGCCCATCTTGCCTCTGCGTCTGGGTGTCCATCAGCACCTCACACTCAGGAGTGCACAATGCCGGGGAATTGTCCTCTCCTTCCCCTCCCCCTCCCCCACTCCAGCTCAGGCCTCCTACCTAATGCTTTCATGAGAAGCGCATCCTATGAGTCACTCAGAGATTCTTGGCATCAGTTTTGCTGTCTCCATCCCCTCTGTGGCTCATCTATTGCCAAATACCATGGATTCTACCTCCCTGGTATCTTTTCCATCCTCTGGTGCCACCGCCTGATTCAGGAATCTCATTCTATGTCTCCATAAGTGGAAACAATCTAATATTCCTTTAACTAATACCCCACCCTCAGTCTTCCCACATGAATCCTTGTAAACTTCTATCCTTGCTTCTTTTTTTATAATTTTTTTTATTTTTATTTTTTGTAGGAATGAGATGTCGTTATGTTGCCCAGGTTGGTCTTGAACTCCTAGCCTCAAGCAATCCTCCCACCTTGGCCTCCCAAAGTGCTGGGATTACAGGCATAAGCCACCATGCCCAACCCTCTATCCTTATTTCTAATCTGGCTCCTGTTTCTGTCTTCTGGCCTTATCTCTCTATTCTTTCTCCTTCTCTCCCGTTTTTACACATATATCATCAGCCCCCTTGCCATGTGCCACACAGACTGCATTTCTGCAGTATCTCAAATGCAAGGGTGATAGTCTTGCCCCTTCAAGCGTTCATAGTGCTGTTCTCTCTGCCTAGAACATACTACCCCCTTTTCTCCTAATTCCTGATTATCTTTCAGATGTCTTGGGTACCTCCAGGAAGACCACGAGGCTTTCACCCATGAATGGCAGAAACACTGAATCCCACTGGCTGAAACAATAAGGAAACGTATTCATATCACTTAGCAGGAGCCTCAAAAGTAGGGTGGGGGTTGGTGGTGCCACACTGACTGTCTTCAAGGACCCTATCTCTTTCCTTCTTTTTCTGTGCCATCTCTGGGGTTGGCTCCATCTTTAGGCTGGTACAATATGTCTACCAAGTTCTAGATACCACACCCACACAATACAGTGTCTGAAAGAAGAAAGGACTTTCTCATTCTGTACCTGCTGTCAAGCATGAGGAAACATTTCCAGAAGCATCACCTTCTTCCCTGCCCCCACCAAAATTCCTTCTACATGTTATTGGCCAAATTCAGTTGACATGTCTGTTGCTCCCCCAGCCACTGGTGAGGGGAGTGGCAATGATCTTTAAAGAGCTCACTGGTTAGCTGTTACCTGTTGGGCCACCTCTGAGGCTGAGCGTGGATATTGATCAAAACCCAGATTCTGTTTGGAAAGAACAGGCAATCAGCAGCATTCATTCTCCCTTTGCATTCAGTCTCCGCCCTTTAAAACAGCGATCTCCAACCATTTTGGCATCGGGACAGGTTTCATGGAAGTCAATTTTTCCACGAATGAGTGCGGGTGTGGGGTGTGGGGTGGATCACGCATTAGATGCTCTTTTCACAAGGAGCGCGCAACCTAGATCCTTCGCATGCGCAGTTCACAACAGGGGGTGGCACTCCTCTGAGAATCTACACGTTGCTGCTGACCTGACAGGAGGTGGAGGTCAACTCATTCACCGCTTACCTCCTGCTGTGTGGCCTGGTTCCTAACAGGCTGCTGTCCCCGGGAGTTTGAGGACCCTTGCTTTACAAGTCTCATCTTCTTCCTGCGCACCTTTCCACGCCTGCCTCTTCGCCTGGCCCCCTTCTCCCTGCCAGTTCTTCATGCGGGAATCCCATCTCTCAAAGCCCAGACTCAAAGACCAGTTCCAACATGAGCCTTTTCTGATCCTTCCAACCGTACTTACTTGACCTGTGTATTTAGGTGATTACCCTCTGACACCACAGAACACCCTTTCTCATCTTTTTTAATATGTGACTCCTTTGAAAGTTCCTTAATGGCTTATTGCTATACTCTCTCTCACACCCATCCCTGCTCCTCAGGTTTTGGGGGTGCTATATATTGTTGTCAGTGGGTAGGTGGAATACTGAGCTCAGGGTCTACAGTCAAGCATTTTAGCCAGAGCTCACCTGTGCATCTACCGTGTGTGCTTGGGTAAGTCACTGGGCTTTTCAAACCTAAAATAAAGCTCTTACCAGAGAGGACCCAAACGAAAAAGGTATTGTTTGGATGGTGGGCTCCTTGTCGTACAGATATCCCCCACTAGGTATCAGCATCAGTGTACCAGCTAACAATGTTGTGAGAGGCTGCGTTGTGGAAGAAATGTCCCGAGTTGTGGCAAACAAGTGACTGATTCTTCCACCATGACAACACACCATATTGAGTGTTCAACAGTTTTTGACCAAAAATGGCATGACTCCATGCCCCACTCTCCCTATTCACCCAATCTCGCCCCAAGCGACTTGTTTGTTTGTTTGTTTCCCTGGATGAAAAATTCCTCAGGGGAAAGCTTTTGCCAATATGGAATAGGTGAAACAAAAAAATGGCAGGAGCACTAAAAGGCATCAAAATTGACAAGTTCAAAAACTGTTTTGAGCAGTGGAAAGGTGTCTCGATGGGTGTATTGCATCAGAGAGAGTACTCTGAAGATGACTGAAGTTTAAGCATGTGAGAATATATATACAATGTTTTATAAATAAATTCTGGGGTCTGGGGGTCCCTCCTTGTAGATTAGATGTCTCCAAGACCCTCACAATTCTGTATTTGTTTCTTAGAGCTGCTGCAACAAAGGACCACAAACTGGGTGACTTAAAACACCAGAAATATATGCTCTCCCAATTGTGGAGGCCAGAAGTCAAGTTGTCAGCAGATCTGGTACCTTCTGAAGACTCTGAGGAAGAATCTGCTCCAGGCCTCTCTTCTAGCTTCCGGGGGCAGCTGGCACCCCTTGGCATTTCTTGTTTTCTTCACTCCAATCTCCACCTCCATCTTTACATTGATTTCTCTCTGTGTCTCAAATCTCCCTCTCCTTTCTCTAATAAGGACACTAGTCATTGGATTTGGGGTTCACCCTAAATCCAGGATGATCTCATCCTGCGATCCTCAACTTGATGACATCTGCAAAGATGCTACTTCCAAATTAAGTCACATGCACAAGCACTAAGGGTTAGATTTTCAACATATCTTTTTGGGAAACACAATTCTACCCACTATAAGCTGTGGAGTTCTAGAAGTTATTCAAGCCTGGCTTGATAGAGAAAATACAACTAAAGACCACTCAAGACTGAAAAGTTTTCTCCTTTTTCTTCTAAATGCCTATAGATACACACTGTGGATCTTTCAACCTTAATTTGAAGGCTGAGTAATTTTAATTTTTTTTTTTTTTTCTCTTTTCATTTCTTAAAATGCTGGCCTGGCAGCAAGCAGGTCTCCAGATTTCAGATACTGATCTTGAATACTACCTCCATGCCATAGGATCATTTATTTTGGCCTTTGTTACTGATTCACAGCCTTCAGAAGCATGGCCACTAAGAGCATATATCCATCTCAGCTGCCTTTTCACTTCCCAGTGCCATTAAGTCCCAACAGTGGAGGCAGGGACCCTTGGGAGAATCACTTGGAGGCCTCCATGTTTACTGAGCCCTATTTAGAAAGAAGCAGATCAGTGTCACCTAGGTCACAAGGAGCACCATGGTAGCCACAGATGTCTCACAAAATGCCCCCCACACATCCCAGGCAAGCATCATTTTTTTAAAATGCATCTGCAGTGGGGAAAGGTACTTCTGATACTTCTGTACCAAGTTGTAACAAATGATGCACTGGTGCAATTGATGGATGAGGTGTTCATTCATCAACAAACAAAAGTAATCATTTTTCATGGCTGGCAAGCCAGTCCTATAGAACACAAATCCTCAGAGACAGAGCCCCACCAAGAAACAAGGACAAGCTGTGTGCTGCTCTTACGTTATGTCTATTTTAAAAGTTGACTTTGGCAGATGTGTTGACCACTCACACAATATATCTACTTTCAGAAAAGATAAGACAGAGGTGAGAGACGAAAATCAAACACTGAATTTTCTGTAAGTTCTCACTTGGAAGCAAATGCCTTGGCTTGAAAAAAAAGGTAGTATAATACTTGTCTCAATGACGACGATGAACAAGTTGGAACAAACAACAAAGAAAATACTGAAGCTATGCTTTATTTTTAAAGAACCTGTATGCTAAAGTATCTCTTGACTAGCAAATTCTAAAGAATTTAAATCTCCAGATTATATTCTATCTGAGGCAATGTTTTCCAATAACTATTGGAACGTGTGTAAGTAATGAGATAAACTCAATAATCTTTAAAAGAGTTCACCGTTAAGAGATACTAGGAGCATTTGGACAATCACCCGCTCATGCACCTTCAGGTAAAGGAAAATGAGAACTCTAAATCAACCAATATGAGGAATCTCTGCAACCAGACTGCTCTGGTTCAAATAATCAGGAATGCTTCCATCCAAAGCTAGCCTTCTCCCTTACAATAATGAATGGAAACAAAATGGAAAATTCAGACCAGGCATGGTGGTTCGTGCCTGTAATCTTAACACTTACGGAGGCTGAAACAAGAGGATTACTTGAGCCCAAGAGCTCAAGACCAGCCTAGGCAGCATAGCAAGGCCTTGTCTATAAAAAAAAATTTTTTAAGTTAGCCAGGTGTGGTGGTGCATGCCTGTAGTCCCAGCTACTCAGGAGGCTGAGGCAGAAGGATCACCTGAGCTCAGGAGGTCAAGGCTATAGTGAGCTATGATCATACCACTGCACTCCAGTCTCCAGTCTGTGCGACAAAGTAAGAGTTCAACTCAAAAAAATGAAATAAAATAAAATGGTAAATTCAAAAGAAATCTTCATAACCCTTTCTAGTTTCCACCTCTGTCTTACTTCAAAACACCTTAAAACTCTCCCAGAGCCCTTTACTCTACACCCTAGGATAAAACAGCAAAATTAAACTTTATAAAAGTTTATGAAACAAACCTTAAAAAACCTTTTATTGAGGTTCAACAATATATTTTTAAACCCATAACGTGAACTTTTCCATGCTGAAGAGTCATGCAATTGGGTCACCAGATTAAAAAAAGACACAGCTGTAATAGAAACCATTTCGGGAGGAAAAAAGCGCTGACTAATCATAAAGTGATGCAAATTCAAAAGGAAATACTTAGATTGTATTTTTACACAGCTGAGCCGTCACATGTTTGGAAATGCCCTGAATTTTTCTAAATATTTCTTGCTGTTAACAGCAAAATGTTTCAGAAACAAAGAACACACATTAAGACTTTTTCCTGTGGACTTTTCTTAATTATAGCTGCTTCATTCCCATTGCAAGAGGAGGTCTCTTTGTAAAGACTTTAAAGCTTAGATGTTTACCCTGAACTGCCACATGGAGTTATTTTTATAAAAATTACTAAGAAGTACAAGTCTGGAAATACGCAGGGAACTTCAAATGAGAGGCTGGAAAAAGCAGGAGGTGATGAAGGACTTAGCACATTTTCAGTTTGTTTCTCTTACAACCTGTGAGAGAACCCAGACAGTTGATGGACTCCAGGAGAAAACCCAAGATGGCCGCACTCCAGGGAGTTTGGCAAGGCCCGGGCTAGCACCAGAGGCCTGTGGTGAGCCAGCCTCTGGGAGGAGAAGGTGGTGACAGCAGCAGCCGAGTTACATGGCGCGAGAGCCCAGAGGACAAGCTCTGGCAACCACCTGAGCAGTCCCCTGTGGCCTTTTCTTCAAAAGTGAAGATGGGGGGAGTCTGGTCAACCACAGGTGAGGTGGCAACTCAGGGTGAAGCCTGTCCACTGTCAACTCAGCCAAGCCTAATGAGGACCAGACACCCAGAAGTATTTGCAGACTCTGCAGGGGCAGGAGTGAGAAGCAGAGTTGGCTGGCCTCAAACCACCACCGGCTGCACAGGGCTTCTGAGCCAGGGTGGAGGGCGCAAGCGTCTTCTGGAGCTCACAGAGCACAAGACAGCATTAGAGATGCAAATTCAAAACAGGCTGGGGAGGCTGGGGCCAGCTTTTGCCCTGGGTGACTGCTTGGCTCTTTCCCCAAAATAGCACGTGGAACCTGTAAAAAATGTGCTCTGGCCCCCTTTAGATTCAGACCCTGAGGACATGAGGGTGGAATCTAGTATGGATTTGCTCAACGTCCTTATCACCACGTACTGGCATTTGTTCCCTGGCACTGAGCCTGCCCCTAAGAAATGAGAAGAAAGCACACAGCTCCCAGTAAGATCCCAGCAGCAGAACCGGGAGAGTTCCATTCTGGAATCCTCTGAGGCCAGCTTCTCTGGAGACGGTGTGTCTTGTTCAATAGAAGGACTTGACCTTCTGAAGATGTCACCCTCTCCCTAGGGTAAAGATTACTTTTGTAGATTGCTATGCCCAGCCATCTTCTATTAGAAATTAGGTCAATAAATAAAATGTTCCAGTCAAATTCCACAACATACTTTTTTCACAGTGTTTTTATGGGAACACTTGCCCACTAGCAAAACTGGCATCAGGGGCAGCTGGCCATTCCTTTTACTTCTTTGGAGAGATGATGGAGAGGCCTGTACCCACAGAGCTCCCACTCCAAGCACAGCCTTTTGGTTACAAAGCTTGAGAGAGGAGGGAGACAGGATTCCAGAGCCACTGTGATGGGCTGAACTGCCCCCAGCTCAGATTCATATATTAAAATCCTAACCCCTAGTGCCTCAGAATGTGGCCTGATTTGAAGATGGAGTTAGTTAAGACGAGATCCTATTGAGGCATCAGGTGAGCCCCTAATCCCATATAGACTCCCTATAAAAAAAGAATGCCACATGGAGAGACAGAGACATGTACAGAGAGAAGATAATGTGAAGACATGAAGATAGCCATCTGCAAGCCAGGGGCTGCCTTCTTGATGCTACCAGAGTTAGGAGAGAGGCCTGGGATAGGTTCTCCATCATGGCTATCAGAAGGAACCAGCCCATCCAACACTTTAACCTCAGACTTCCAGCCTCCAGAACTGTCAGACAATAATGTCTGTTGTTTAAGCTGCCGGCCTGTGGTACTTTGCTACAGCAGTGCCAGGAAACTACACAGTCACATAGGACTTTCATGACTTTGTCTTCACTTCTGTCTTCATGGGCTCCATCCTCCATAAAAAATCTTCAAAATGACTGTGCAACTGTGTTGGTATAAAGACAAATAAAATCCAGGCTGGATCACATTCACTTTAAAAGAAATGAAAACATGTTTATAGGTCCCTAAAAACCTCACAGGCTTGTTAGTGAGCTATCAACGGGCTTGCTTCCCAAAGCACATAGAGGCCAATAACGTGGCACTGGCTTTTGAGAAAAGAGGAAGCTTTATTTCAAGTCAATTGGCAAGGAGACAGGAGGAGACGCTCAAATTTGTCTTCCCTAGCCCAAAGCTGGAGCAGTTATTATAGGCAGAGGGTAATGAGGCATGGCCTGATTGGATCTTATCGTGAGGTAATTCCTAGGAGCATGATCTGACTGGATCCTCCCATGAGGTAATGCCAGAACTCAATCTGATTGGTTCATGGATCATGCCATGTGGTATCCGCTTGTTAACTCAGTCCCCATACTTTGGTCCAAGCGCTAAGATTGCTCCCGTGGTTGCACACTTGGCTCATCTGGGCACGCTCAGGTTATGTAACTTGCAACCTGGGGGTCCACAGCAACTGAAAAACAACTCACCATTTTATTACACAAGGTGGAACAAGATTAGGCTTGTTCTGTGGTTTCAGGCCTTCGGCTCTGTGCCTCCTGCACCTCATGGAGAAGTCAGTCTGGTGGGAATAGTCACTGACGGCTTACTCTATCTTGACACCATATGGAAATTGCCTGTTATTGAGTCTCTACCTGCCCCTGATCAACACACTCCAGCAAAAAGACTCTGTCTCATTTATCTTTGCAGCCACAGCACAGTCTGGCACATAGTAAGTGCTCAATAAATAACAACTGAACCAACTTAAACTTGAACAGATAGGGATCTAGGGTTATTCCAGGTCATTACTGAAACATGAAGCAAGAAAAGAGCAAAAAAAGGAAGTTTTGGCAAGGACAGAGCCTTAGTAGCTGGAGCCTCAGCTCCTGGTAGCAGGGTGAGGATCTGGGAGCTCAGCCCAGGAAAGTTTTTGAAACTGAAATAAAGTGAGTGTTTTATAACCATCCATTCTGTTCCATTTTCTATCTCTCTCTCTCTCTCTTTTTCTCTTTTTGAGTAGGAGTCACCCAGGCTAGAGGGCAGTGGCATGCTCCTGGCCACGACAGCCTTGACCTGCAGGGCTCAGGTGATCCTTCTGCCTCAGCCTTCCAAGTAGCTGGAACTATAGGCACGCACCACCATGCCCGGCTAATTTTTTGATTTATCATAGAGAAGAAGTCTCACCAAGTTGCCCAGGCTGGTCTTGAACCTATGGGCTCAGGCAATCCTCTCACCTTGGCCTCCCAAAGCACTGGGATTATAGATGTAAACCACTGCACCTGGCCTTCTCTTTTTCTTTAAATTTTGTTTTCATCCTCCAGGGCATGATAGGGTTGACTTATATCCAAGACATTTGCCTTTCCTCAGATGAGGGTTTCTCAAATTCTGACTTTTCCAACTGAGATTTTCTGATGGTACATTTGGCCTTACTAGACCCATCCTCACTTATGGTTCATGACAAGTTAATACTCTAAGTCATTCTCATTTTGGGACAATTTCTACTTTTACTGCTGACCACGCTTCATCTTTGCCATATCGCAGCATGAAAAGTTATCCTCCCCACCAGGAACCCACATTAGTGAACAAGCAAACCTTATTTAACACTGTTGCCAACACATAAAATTTTTAAAAGAAAAAAAGAAACATTCCACTGGACACTGGGGAGAGATAAAAAGCACAAAAACGTGCTGTATTACTGGGAAGTTAAGACTTCTTAAGTTTTTAATTGTGTGTCATAAACTTTTAGAAGAACATTCTCCAAAAATCACTCAATATGATGCAGATAAGCCGGGCTCAGTGGCTCAGCCTATAATCCTGCGCTTTGGGAGGCTGAAGTGAGTGGATTGCCTGAGCCCTCGGGTTCGAGACCCACCTGGACAACTTGGCGAGACCTCATCTCTACAATAAATCAAAAAAAATCAGCCAGGCGTGGTAGCGCATGCCTGTAATTCCAGCTACTTGGAAGGCTGAGGCGTAAGGATCGCCAGAGCCCAGCAGGTCGAGGCTGCAGTGGCCGGGAGCAGCCACTACACTCCAGTCGGGGCGACAGAGTGAGACTCCAACTCAAAAAAAAAAAAAAAATGATGCAAATAGTGTCACACAAGTAGAAGGTTCTAAGGACATAAATTTGAGAGGTGTATGGGTTAAAAAAGCTAAGGCAGTTTATATAATGCAAAACTTCTCAGCGCCTTTAAAGTGCTGACATGCAATAGGAATCAAGATGTGGAAGATAAACCACTGGCCATTTCCGAGATTGACTTGACCATGGAATCATCCTATGGGAGTGTAGAATACAGAGAAGAATGTAATTCAAGGGATACGTGTTCAGAAAATGATCTAGAAAACACCAGCCTAGCAATGATCTGTTGAGTTTCAAAGGGGAAACATCCTGACTTTTTTCATAAGGACTATTCCCTGTGACTTTTTGCATATGGACTATTTGCTATGGGCTGAGGCAGTCAAAGAAGGTGTCCTAAAAGTAGTGTGATTCATATTCATGCTCAAAGCAGAGCTAGATAGGCCTTTCTTTGAGTGAAAGAGAGAGGAATTTAAGAGAGGAGGGTACTTGGGCTAGGGAAATTGCTTCGGCAAAGGAAAAAATTTATAAGCTGTGTTTGAAGAGCTCCAGAAGGAATGACATGGAGGGGATACTATGAGCAACACCAGAAGGAAGAGAGGGAGACCTGGGCAGGAAGGAAACTTAAAACCCAACCACGAGTAGGAACCTCATCCTGTGAGATGCCTGTTAAATAACTCCAAGCAAAAGGATAGTCCTTGGGTTCTGAAAGAGCATCGTGGAATTAGGCTCCAATGGATAAAAGTGCTGCTTCCTGCCCCTGTCTGCTTGGCAGGGAGGAAAGGGTGTACCAATGAGAAGGTGTGTGAACTTGGCACATGGTAGAGCCATGGCAGTATAGGCAAGAGCACCAGGCATATTAGGAAACTCAAATTCCACACCCAGTGCTCCCATGACTTTGCATAATTCATTTAACCTCCCAGGGATTCAATGTCTTCACCTGTAAAATAAGAGAAACTTACTAGGCACTCTAACACCCCAAAAATCTATGATGATGTGAATTTCACGCCTATCCAGAGTCAGGCAGGGCTAGAGTGAATGGGTATTTTAAGGTCAGGCATCACACTCCATCCTCCCACTGTGAGCTTCACAGAGACAGTGTTGGCTGACAAGTCTCTCTCCAAAAGGAGAGCAGCTATCCCAGTCTTGGGCAGCTGTACAGCTGAATATAGCCACCCGTGCCATCTGGGCAAGGGCTGGAGTCTTCTTTGCACTCAAGAGACACAAGTTCTAAAAGAACCAAGGGATAATATACTGGGTGACAAGAGGACAGAGAAATGGCAGGGAGCATCTTCTTCCCTTTTGAAATCAAGCGAGATCATCACCATGCAGTTTTGAATCTTAAATGATGGAATTAACCAGGCTTACGTTTTCTAATTCCCTAGCTACTTCCTGAACTGCAGAGAATCAGTCAGCAGTTCCTGACCCTGAAAAATTAAGAAATTAGTGATAGCTTCATAGAGTTTCAGAGTGGATTGAATGGCATAAGTTATATCAAACATGAAACCCAGTGCCTGGCCCAGTGTGGTAAGTCAATCAATGTTCACAACTTTGGAGTCTATGTGTGTTGTTCTAAAACTTCGTCATTTCCCAGAAAGCATCACAGATGTGCTGCCTCCTCCATCCCCCACCACCTGTCTCACGCCTAACGCTCCTTCCTGCCTGCCTGTGGGACTCAGCTCTAGCCATTCATGACTTTGTTTATCCTAATGCCAGAACGGACCAAAGGAGGATCAAGAAAACATAGACATGCTAGGGCATCTCAAACCCCTTTTTATTTACAGTTAACACTGTAAGCTAAAATGTTAGAAAATTTTTGTTGTCCATTATTAGCATGATTCTTACTTACCGGGATGAAATATGGTTTCCTTTGGTTTTAAAAAAAATGCTCAATATGTCGTAGAAAATGAACTAATGCTTAGTAATCTTGGTTATTTTTTAAAATCCCTGCCTATCAACTGCTCAAGGGACAGGTTGTAATGTTGATCCATGCCACAGTGCATTTGCTTCACTGGCTGACCTCTTAATAGGAAAATTAATTGGGTAACTTGAGTCAATTAATCAGAATGCATAGTTATTTTTATGAACTCTACTGCCAGTGCATTCATTCATGACATCTGTCTCAAAAATTGGCAGAATGGCTAAAATATAAGTATAGCTCGTTTGTGATATATGATTCCAAAAGTCATTGTGAATAATTCATCCATCCATTCATTCAAGAAGTGTTAAGTACCTACTAAGAGCCAGTCATCATTCCAAAGATTGGAAGTAATTGATGAATCAAGTCAAGGAGGGGAGCTAGGCATGAAAACAAATCCTTATACCGAGATTTATAAAAGAGGTGTGGACAGGGTGGGATGGTGCACAAAGCGGGGTCCACACTCCCGCCAGCAGACCAGCCAAGGTTTCAGAGGTGCAAAGTTGCAGCTAGAGGAATGATTAAGAGCTCACTCGATGAACAGATGAAGAGAAAGAATATACTGATAGAAAAGCATTCTAGGTAGTAAGAATTTCCTATAGAAACGCCTTAAGGATCCAGGGAGCTGAGTAATTCAGAATGGCTAGAATATAGGGGAGAGGGGGGCTGACAAGCAGGAGTCTTAGAAGACCTGAGTGCCACACAGAGGAGCGTGGGCTTCACCTTGAAGGCAATGCAGTATTTCTGATGGATTTTAAACAGGAGGGGCATTATGTTCATATGTCTCAAAGATCACTCTGGAGACAATGAGACTGATGGGTGGAAGGGGCAAGACTGAGGAAGGAGACTCATTTGGAAACTGGCAGCAAGGCCCAGATGATGGACAATGAGGACCTGGGGTAAGACAGCGGCACTAGGGAGAAAGAGCAGATAGTAGATTTCAGGTGTATTTAATAGCACAAATCAGCATGTTCACAGATAGAGGTGAAGTGAGGTGGTACTTGAATAAAAGGCAGCACCATCACCTCAAGTTCAGGAGGGAGGAAGAGACAAGTGCTGGGAGAGCTTATAAGTCCAGTTCAGCCATGCTCATTCTCAGAGATTTCAAGAATCCGCACACTTAACAAGAGGCATGTATTTCTATGAGGACTTTCGGGAAATCCATTCTTAGAAACACTGTGAAAGTGACTCCCTTTAAGACAAAACTGGAGACTTTTTTTAAAAGTAATTTCATAACAAAAGTATTTCTCAGGGGTTCATATTATCAATTTCTCTTCCACTCAGAAAAACCCAGGAGACTTCAGGATTGGTTTAATCTTCCAAGTGACTTTAACAAGAATAGCAGTTCTCATAACTGGAAAAATAACCTGAGTGTTTAACAAAACGTATCAACAATTTCCTGCTTCCACCCTGCCTCCTGAATCAGGCTGCAAGAGGTGGAGCCCAGAAGTCCAGAACATTCTAAAATGTAGGATTTAAGTTTAGAAACAACTGAACAGATCATCTCTAATCCAATGTCAATCCTGAATAGTCCATGAATTCGATGAACATCTGCAAGAGGAATTGTGTTTGGGCTGCCAAAATAGGGCCCTAATAAACCTCCCTGGCAAAAAGGAAGTTTAAGATTCCTTGATGTCAGCAGAGCCTGCAATAGAAACTTTAGTCCAACTGTGAGTTTTCAGAGTAAATATTATTACAATGATGTAGAATTTTAGCTGGCCTGATTAATTATGCAGGTGAAGCACTTCAATGGGTTGTGGGTGCCATAATGTAAGCACTCGGTTCTGTAATTGTTACTATCAAGTTCAACACCCTCCTCGAATCAGTCAGTGAGGATTTAGCCTTGTTGTTATAACAACAAGAGGAGCCCAAGAAGAATGAGTCCTTTCATCAGCTCTAAAGTAGAAAAATTCAGTAAGCGTATATTTAAGTCAATGCCAAACAATAGATTGTCTGGATAATAAGGATTATTAAGGGAAATGAGATGCCTAACAAATAACATAAACGAGACTATCATTTCAAAAGTTCCATTTCCCCAGAGGTAAAGGTGATAAATACTTGCAAATGTGCAGATTACACCTTCTACCCTTTTCTTCACCCCTACTGCGGTGATCTCCATCTAGGGCTAGCAATGGGTCATGTCCCCAGACTAGGTTTTGCTAAAACAGGAGAACAGAGAGGTAAGGGAACACACGGCAGATGAGCACTGAAGGTCCCAGATTTCCTTACGATGGCCCGGGGGAGGTACCATCAGCTTCCTACAAAACAGAAAAGAATTCCTCTGCTTAATAACCTCAGGTGGGAGGGTGGGAGGAGGGTGAGGTCAAAAACTTACTTATGGATACAATGTCCACTATTTGGGTGATGGCTGCACTAAAAGCCCAGATTCCACCACTCCGTGATATATGCATGCAAAAAATCTGCACTAGGAACCCGTAAATATATTTTTAATAGGAAGAAACTCAGTAGGATTTCCAGTGCCTATATAATAAAATTCATACTGTTTCGAGAGGCAAGCAAGAGCATTTTCTACCCAACCTTCACTCCCACCCTTCTTCCAACCCACCCTTCCCTACACCAAAACACACCCTCCATTCCATGAACATTTAACTTCTTGCCTTTCAGAACTCAAAACTTTCTCTGCATGTTCTGATGCCTCCAATGCAGTACCTTTCCTGCTTCCTTTCCTCACCCGGCAAATACTTCTCTCTCAAGATAGCTCAGACAGCACTTCCTTGGGAAGACTGAACTGGATTTCTCCAAACACAGTTGGTCCACCCTTGGTGCTCTGGAGCCCTTTATTTAAACTCCTTTAATATCAAGTACTGCGATGAACTATTATTTATCTAACTTCACATTCATCTCTTCTATTGGAGCATGAGCCGCTCAAGCCCAAGCCCATAGCAGATGCTCAAAAATATCTGTTGGATGCATAAAAGGAAGAGAAGGAAGCAGGGAGGGAGAGACAGACAAGGTACTGGAAAGGAAAGAGGAGGAAGAAGAACTGGACTGGATTCAGGAGGCTGATATGTCTTCATCTGTTGATACAACAAGTGTGTGTTGGAAGTAACTATTAAGTTAGAGGCAACGTGCTAGTCAAACTGAGACAAATAAGACCCACCTTTGGCCCCCACTGCAGAGCTCACAGGACAGCAAGGAAGAAAAAAGATAAAAAAGTAGAAATTACATTCAAGACCGTGAAGTCCAATGGAGGTAAACACAGAGTGCTATGAGATCACGTAGGAGAATTAGCCAAAACAGTCTGGGGGAGTCCAGTTGAAGGCTGAATCCTAGTGTACAAGTGGAACTAAGAGCAATTTACATATCCAGTAGAGGGACAGTATGTGTAAAGGCATGACCATAAAGAAAATCTTGGACAAAGAATTGAAAAAAGAAGGCTGAGGGTGCATGTTAGCAAGCAGGCGGGAGATATGAAGCTGGAGAGAGAAACAGAAAACAGAGTGTGGCCATGAAAGTGTCCAGAGGAAGTGCAGACATGGAAGTAACCAGAGAGAAGCTCTCACTGAGCCCTGGACCTTCTACTTGAAATATACTCAGGCTCCCCCAGCCCGATCCTGAGTTAGAGGTTCCAGGCATGCTTCACTTTCCCATTATCACACTCATCAAAATCTTTTGAATGATTCTGTCTTATATCTGGCTGCTTCAGTAAACTAGAAGAGTCACCAGGGCATTGCATCTGTTTTGTTTATCACCGTATTCTAAATCTATCACCTAGAAAGTGCCTGGCCTATAGTAAGTCCTCCATAGATATTGGTTTGATCACTGCAAGACATGTATGCTCTTGTTGACCAAATCCTTTCAGCATGGAATCTATGAAATACTAAAAAGAGTCCCAGTTGGGAACGTGTTTGAGAAAAAACATGAGGAAGAAAGGACCCTGGAAAAAAGCTGGTTCTCACCCAGCTACTGACACTCAGACACGACATGTGCCCCAGCAAGACCTGTCAGCACTCTGAGCCCTGACTTCCTATTTATCAAATAGAGCTGTTGGACTGAATAAACTCTACAGGGATGCCTCTAACTCCTAAAGTCAGCACTTTTTACGTAGCCGTAGCTCCGGGGCCATAGCGACCCACGGAGAGAAGCTCTTCAGCAATACAAAAATGGAGGCAAGAACTTGGTGCCATTCAGTGGTCTCATTGAATTTGTCCTGGGGAAAGCATGTGTCAAGTCCCCTTTAGACCTTATTAGATGTGAAAACACAGTCAGAGATGAAAGGAGAGGTCACCTCTCCTCAAATAAACTTTCTTTCAGTAAGTCCCCAGGAGATAGATATGGAGAGCCCAATGCTTTCCATTTTCAAGCTTAAAATACCCAGAAAAAAATTCTTTCTCCAAAGCCAAACCCAGGAGGCGGGCTCGAGGTGCCTCTGGTGGCAAAGTGCCATTTTGCTCTATGCCCAGGAGGTTCAAGAGCTAGAGACAATCTAAAGCCATGATTAAAGTAATTCCATCTATGTGTTTCCAGAGATTAATTATATTTATTGCATCTGACACCAGTCAGGGATGGCAAACATCTTTTGTGAGCCTTATGACAAAAGTTAAAAAGCATTACTCATAATGGCTGATTTTGTTTTATTACATCTGACTCAAAGCCAAAGGTAGACAGCACTTAGGGCTGTCTATGGACATTAATGTTTGAAAACAACACAGACAGCTCCTCTCTCTGGCTTCCCACCAGCACCCGCACATGCTGCCCGTTCCCTCTCAGTATATACATGAGTGGAGTATGGGGTAGGGAGGCAGTTAAACACCTCCAGAATTTGTTGTGCACCTGCCATATCCATGACACATAGCTAGGCACTGCAGAATCCTCACAGGTAGATAAGAGTCTTTGCCCTCCAGGGATACACAGAGATAGGTAATAGTCCACCCAACATTAGCCTATAAAGACAATGTTATGTGCCCTAAGACAGGTAAAATAATAATGGGATAAGAATATATCAAGAAGGATAAGATGAGCTTTAGTTGGGGGGGGGAACAGAAAAGGAAGTTGTATATGAAATAAGCCAGCAAAGAGGAGGTATGTCTTACGCAGATATAAATGGGAGTCAAATTCTTGATCTCAAGAACAACAAGCAAATGCGGGAAACTGAGGAAGAGTAGGGCATGTTTGAGCAAAACTTTGGATGGCATGTGTTCATGTGGGGAAACAGCACACAGTGGGACAGGAAAGATTAAGCATGTCCTTGAAAAGCTTGAATATTATTTGATAGTCAGTAAGGAGTATTTGTGCTGCTGAGCCCAGAGTGAGGTAAGAAGAGCTATACTCTAGGGAGATTAGTACAGGGTTGGTATTGGGTACCCAGGTCAGAAGGACCTACAAGAAATTGCCTTTGATAGCCCGGTTGAAAACAACTGCTGCAGAGCATGGTGTTAGGGTCTGTAGTATTGCTTCAGTACTACAAAAATTAACATGGCAAACTTGGTAACTTTTAAGCAGCTGGCTTGGAAACCTAACTATCCTGTGTTCATAGGTAAATGCAATTTTGAATATCAAGCCATTGCCTTATAATCAACCTTAGAAGACGACCCGTTTGTGAGTTATAGACTGCCTTCCAAATGATAACGATTTGCTTCATATCTTTAAGGGGTGCTTCCATTTTTCAAGAAAACTTGCAATCTATTAGGAAAGATGGAAGTATTTTTAGACAAATGATCCAGGAACTCCAGACATGAAAGCATTTACATTCATTTATGCCCAAGATACCAGGTCAACCTTCACTACAGGGGTATCCCTAGGACTCCCCCTTGGTCCCCTACCATGGCCTGCCTATAAGAACCTTATACACACACACACACACACACACACACACACAGTATGTCTTTAAAATCCACAGTCTTCACAGAATTCACTTTACTGGTAAATTGTTCTCTCTTTTTAGAACATTAGTCCCTAAGGACAAAGTACAGGGGATGGGGATGTTTTTAAGAATTTACCTAAGAAAATTATTACATCCCAAAGTCTATCATGGTTATCACGTTCCATTGCACCTGTCTCTTGTTTATTTGCTTTGAAATCACCATTCTAAATCCACTTGGAACACCCAACACTTTATAATAACAATAGTTTTGTTTATTTTTACTCAACATTAAAGAAAAAGCAGTGTAAGAAGGGCAAGGTCTCAGTTAATGATAAAGAAAATAGAGCAGAAGTTGACATCTACACAAGCTAAATCAAGGTTGATTCTTTATATTTTTGTATTGTCAGTTTATCTTTTCCTCTTCCTAAACAAGAAATGTATGGTTTTCTTCCCTGCATACTTTCCAGATCCATAATTTCTTCTAAAAAACAAAAACATTCTCTTACATAACCACAATACAATTATCAAAGTAAGAAAATTAACAATGCTGTATTTTATCCCGTATTTTATAGTGCCAAGTATAAAGCCATAAACAATGAAATAAATTTCCACTCCTTATCTTTGAAAAACTACAACTCAAAATAGACCCCAAAAATTATACCATAAAATTATAAATGCTAGCATAAATAGGTATATGTACACATTTATATGTCTTTTTAGAACTGCACATCGAGTTGCTTCCCTGGAAGAGAATGACATGGGGCTCTCAGATGGAAACAGACTGTAACCCTATGGAGCTTAGCTGAAGAAGGTTGCATGCTGAATGACATGGAAGGAACTGATATGAAAGGCATGAGGCTGGAAGCTGAGGCCATTGTCAACGGTGTTCTCTTCACGGTAAACAACATGTTTGTCTCCAAAAGCCTGCTCTGTGCAGATGATGTGGCCTACAAAAATGTGGAAACAAAGGCGAGGAACAGATACTGCCTGGAGCTCACTGAAGCAGGGCTTAAGATGGTAGGTTATGCTTTTGACCAGGGTTCTGATGCTGCCAGCACTCACTTTCACATAGAAAATTCCAGATTTGCACAGTAATATAGGAATTAGAATTACCTGATTATACATTTTGATTCAGCCCACTAAATCAGGGGTCCAATACTAGCTTGGACTGACTTTGTAGGAATTATTTTGCTACTAGCCTTATTGGAAACAAATTATCAACTAGTCTCCCCTGTATAAATTTTGAAATTCACTGCTTCACTTAATCTATTTATATTACTAATACGAATGGATAAAGATGAATTAATTATATATTGCCTAACTAGTATTAAATGAAGAACAGAGACTGAAGTAGTTCTGTATTCCATTTTTGCAACAGCCAGCCAACTAAGAGAAGACAAACCGTTAGCAAATGAATGTAATAATTACTCATTTCTAAGATCTCTAAGCACATAAGCAAATAGAGGAACACACTCCGTTCTTTTTCTTAACAAAAAGTATCTCTGGTATGTGTGGTTTAAAAGAGGGAAGATTCTGGCTTCCTAGAAGGTATATTTTGGCCTGTGTTGATTCTTATTCTGAACGTTTCTTTACATGATGTACAGTATATATTCAGAAAGTATTTTTGCATCAGCATTTACTTTCTGTAATGTAGTGCTTTGGTATTTCCCTGGTACTCACCTTCCCCAACAGATGTACAGAGTTCTGTTTCAGTGCTCAGTCTACAATGTCATGTATGGGTTTGAAACCAAAGGACGAATGAAGCATTCAGAGACTTAATATTTGGAAAAGGGATATTCTGTATTTTATATTTTATTACAGGTACTGATATGTATAAACTTAATAAACTGTACCATGCTGCTGCATGTTTTCAAGTACATGTTGAACATTAAGAATTGGGGGGTTGTTTTTTAATGGTCACCTAAAGCAGCTGCTATAGAAATGTTGAACTAAAATTCTCCATCTGAACACACCTTCATAAATTTGTCCTTTGCAAGTTTTTTTACATCATTATTTTAAAAACAGGTACTTTAGCTGGGCTCGGTGGCTCAGTCTGTATTCCCACACCTTGGGAGGCTGAGGTGAGTGGATTGCCTGAGCCCGGGGGTTCGAGACCCGCCTGGGCAAGTTGGCAAGACCTCACCTCTACAATAAATCAAAAAAATCAGCCGGGCGTGGTAGTGCGCGCCTGTAGTTCCAGCTACTTGGAAGGCTGAGGCGGAAGGATCGCCGGAGCCCAGCAGGTCGAGGCTGTAGTGGCCGGGAGTGGCCACTGCACTCCAGTCTGGGCGACAAAGTGAGACTCCAACTCAAAAAAAAAAAAAAAAAAGTAAACTTGGACTGAGTTCAGCTCTGCACATGCAAAGGTAGTAACCCTTGCAAAGCAGTCTACCTGGGTGTGTCAGTCTTGAACCTGGAAGGAAATATTTTTGGATTCCCCAGAAGCATAGTTTATTGCAGCATCTGACTTGCTTGCCTTCTTAGAACTGGGGTTTTCTTTCTATTCAAGTAAAGTCCACAGACAAGAGGCTGGGTTTGTGTTTTACAAAGTCATCCAGTTGAGTAATAAGTAGCTGTCACTTAATGAATGACATTACCTTTAACACCATGTAGTATATGTTGTCCTCTGAAAACTGCAATCAGAAAGTTATTTGTTGGTAGTGAGAGATTTCTTCTTCTGTGTATTTGCTATGCTATCCTATATAACTTTTTAAAAAATTATAAGCTGGAGCTGGGTTCGGTGGCTCAGCCTGTAATCCTGCGCTTTGGGAGACCGAGGTGAGTGGATTGCCTGAGCCCGTGGGTTTGGGACCCGCCTGGGCAACTTGGCAAGACCTCGTCTCTAAAAAAAATAAAAAATATTAGCCGGGCGTGGTAGCGCGCGCCTGTAGTTCCAGCTACTTGGAAGGCTGAGGCGGAAGGATCACCAGAGCCTACCAGGTCGAGGCTGCGGTGGCCATTGCACTCCAGTCTGGGTGACAGAGTGAGACTCCAAATGAATAAATGAATAAAATAAATAAATAAATAAATTATAAGCTGGGCTGGGCATGGTGGCTCACACCTGTAATCCCACTACTTTGAGAGGTGGAGGCAAGAGGATTGCCTGCCTGAGTCTAGGGGTTCGAGACCAGCCTGGGCAACTTGGCTAGACTCTCATCTCTACAATAAATCAAAAAATTAGCTGGGCATGGTGACGCGTGCCTGTGGTTCCAGCTACATGGAAGGCTGAGGTGGAAGGATAACCTGATCCCAGCAGGTCGAGGTGACCATGAACATGCCACTGCACTCCAGCTTGGGCAACAGAGTGAGACTACAACTCAGAAAAAAAAATCATAAGCTGATAATGAAATCTAGTGTACACAGTTCAGTTAAAGTTTTTTATTATGAAAAATTTTATACATACACAAAAGAAAATAGTATCTATATGCCCAGTCACTTAGATTCAACAATTAAGAGGATTTATAATAGATTTTATGGTTCAATGTTTAATATCTTAAAGTTCACTAGAGAAAAAGTCCTTATTGCGAGATAACGTGGACCTGCTGGGAAGCTTAGCAGATCTGTACTTCAGAGCTGGAGACAATAAAAACTCTGTCCTCAAGTTTGAACAGGCACAGATGTTGGATCCTTACCTGATAAAAGGTAGGTTATTCTTGGGGCAGGAAGAGAGGGCTATAGAGGGAGGAATCGGAGAAGATGGGGAGAAAATATAGCATGAACTCCCAATACCAGTTTTCTTAGAAATATTTTATAAAACTTACTTTTTTTTTAAGGTCCTGACACATGTCTCTGTCACTTAGGTAATTCCATTTTGAGCAGTTTTTGCTTGAATTCAAGTGTGTTCTCCCCACAGATCATTAGTTGGCTTTTTTCCCTTGAGGGGGTCAGAGCCCCTCCATAGGATTTATAAATTTATGATGTGCTTGACTGAGAATTTGGATGATATTCCCAGAACCATAACATCCTTTTAGGGAATTTTGCCTTACTGTGTTTTCAGTATAATGAAAAGGGAGTCCTTGAACAGATATTAAGGAAAGAATAAGATGATTAAGGGCAGTAATTAGGAGTAAACAACAGAAAAAGCATTGATCTGAAAGAAGATTGCAGCTTAAGGAGTAAGCTACAGGGACTTCCAAAGGATGGCAGTCAGGGGACTGGCAGTGAAGGAGGAGTTAGTTCTCAGGAATAGTGGGAAGGAAGATCAGACAGATAGGCCGACATCTGTTTGTAAAGGCCCACAAAAGGCCGGCAGAAAAGTATGGCCTTTTGACAATAAGCAATCTTGTGGGCTCTTAACCCGAGAGAATGGTAGAGCTGGGAGGGGCCTCCTAAGAGTACAAATGAGGAAGCAGATCTAGAAAGATGGATCTGTTTGCACACGATCTCTCTCTTGCCTAGTGCTCGCTCCTCTTCTCCAGGCTGCCTGCACCCTTGATGAAAATGATGTTCTAAAGTGCTAGTCTGGCAGCTGTTGGCAGATTGGAGTTGGAAGCTCAGATCCGAGTCCAACGGCCAAGGAGCATCACAGTAATCTTGGCTTGAAAGGAATTTTCATGGGAATCTGAAGGGACAGCAAGGAATGGGAGAAGAATGGTGACAAGAGAAGGGTAGTGTCAGTATGGGGCCCTTTTTATAAAATCTGAGTGAGAACAAAACAGGGAAGGGGGAAAGCATTGATCTTTAATGAGCTGCATTCCAGAAAGAATGAAAAGCTTTTTCTGAAATAGGCCACCTTTTCCTGAGACTAATTGGCTTTTTCAGCATATTATCTACCCTTAACAGCCTAGAGCTCTTGGAAGAGAGCTTCACTTGATGCCTTTTTTGGGCCTTTTCTGGTTGAGTTAGGACAGCTGTATATCATACCACAGGATAGAGGGACACAATTCCTGAAAATAACAGACTTTCAGTTGTGAGGTAGGTCCGCCTGCTCCTTTGCTTTCTTTTTTTTGGGGGGGTGGGTTTTGTTTTTTAATAGTCATTTTGTAGGAAACTAGAAATACTAGTGTGAGAAACCTGTGATGGCAGAAGGGGCTCAACCCTTGCAGGCCTAGGGCATCGGCGTGGGGTCTGATGTTGGGAACTGCTCCTGTATAAAGGGCCCTTGCTGCTTTGCTTCAAGAGCCTTTTCTCACTGTGCTTCCTCCCTAGGAATGGATGTGTATGGTTACCTGCTGGCACGGGAAGGGCGGCTGGAGGATGTGGAGAACCTTGGCTGCCGCCTTTTCAATATTTCTGATCAGCATGCAGAGCCATGGGTGGTCTCTGGGTATGCTTATGCGTTCTCTTCTTCTTCCCCAGTTTTCAGTAGATTCTTCAGGTGATTGTGTTCCTCCTGAATAGAACCTGAGTTGAAAGTGCAGGTTTAAGGCTGGGCATGGTGGTTCAAGCCTGTAATCCCAGCACTTTGGGAGGCCAAGGTGAGAGGATTGCCTGAGCCCAGGGGTTTGAGACCAGCCTGGGCAACTTGGTAAGACCTTGTCTCTCTACAATATATAAAAAAATTAGCTGGATGTAGTAGTGCACACCTGTAGTTCCGGCTGCTTGGAAGACTAAGGCGGAAGGATTGCCTGAACCCAGCAGGTCGACTCTGGGGTGGCCGTGAGCTTGCCACTGCACTACAGCCTAGGCAACAGATTGAGACTCTGACCGCCGCCCCCCCCCCAAAAAAAAAGAAAGTGCAGGTTAGCCAGGAGTGGTGGCTCATGCATGTAATCCCAGCAGTTTGGGAGGCAGAGGCGAGGGTTGCCTGAGCCCAGGGGTTTGAGACCAGCCTGGGAAACATGGTGAGACCTCGTCTCTATAATAAAAAAATTAGCCAGGCGTGGTGGCCCACACCTGTGGTTCCAGCTACTTGGAAGGCTGAGGTGGCGTGATCACCTTAGCCCAGCAGATCGAGGCTGCAGTGGCCATGAGCATGCCACTGCACTCAAGCCTGGGTGACAGAGTGAGACTGACTTAAGAAAAAAAAGAAAAGAAAGTACAGGTTTAAGAGGTAATAATCAGTCCTGGATTCAAATCAAGGTCTTGGATTCTGAGTATGTTTTCTCACTTGGAAAATGTGCTAATAACCTTTCCTTCTAGGGATGAGTATTAATTGAGATAGTGAATGCATGGTGCTTAGCAGTAGGCCATCAATGATGGGGCAGAAGGTGCTCCTTTGTTACTGACTTTGCTTTCCAAATTCTCTGAATGTCTCTTAGCTAATAACTTACATCCAGATTATCAGGTTCTTTTTCATAATTTTTCCCTTTCCTATCAAGATGGCCCCCTTAAAAATAAGTATATAAGTCGGGCTTGGTGGCTCGGCCTGTAATCCCGCACCTTTGGGAGGCTGAGGTGAGTGGATTGCCTGAGCCCGTGGGTTCGAGACCCGCCTGGCCAACTTGGTGAGACCTCATCTCTACAATAAATCAAAAAATCAGCCGGGCGTGGTAGCGCGTGCCTGTAATTCTGGCTACTCGGAAGGCTGAGGTGGAATGATCGCCGGAGCCCAGTGAGTCGAGGCTGCGGTGGCCGGGAGTGGCCACTGTTCTCCAGTCTGGGCGACAGAGTGAGACTCCGACTCAAAAAAATAAAATAAAAAATAAGTATATAGTACTTGGGCTTGTTTTGATTTTCCACTGATAGCTTAGGTTAAGGTTGTATGTATGGTATGGTTTGTAATCAGGATCTCGTAAAGGGCCTTCTCTTTGGTTTTTGGATAAAGGCTTTATAGTCTTCACTCAGATAACATCTGATTGTCTTCTTCTCCAGGTGTCACAGTTTCTACAGCAAACGCTACTCCCGGGCCCTCTATTTAGGAGCCAAGGCCATTCAGCTGAACAGTAATAGTGTTCAGGCTTTGCTGCTTAAGGGAGCAGCACTTAGGAACATGGGCAGAGTTCAAGAAGCAATCATCCATTTTCGGGAGGCCATACGGCTTGCACCTTGTCGCCTAGATTGTTATGAAGGTAAGATAGAAAACATGGGTGAATGGTGTGAATCCAGCAGCACTCAGATGGAAGGCTTCATTAGGTCATGCTTCCCAGACTGTGGTACATTAGAATCACCTGGAGGACCTTTTTTCTTTTTTTGAGTTGGAGTCTCTGTCGCCCAGACTGGAGTGCAGTGGCACACTCCCAGCCACTGAAGCCTCGACCTTCTGGGCTCCAGCGATCCTTCCACCTCAGCCTTCCAAGTAGCTGGAACTACAGGCACGGGCTGCCACATCCGGCTAATTTTTGATTTATTGTAGAGACAAGTTCTCACCAAGTTGCCCAAGGTGGGTCTTGAACCTGCAGGCTCAGGCAATCCACTTGTCTCGGCCTCCCGAAGTGCTGGGATTATAGGCTGAGCCCCTGAACCCAGCCTGGAGAAGCTTTTAAACTCCTAATATTGCGTCTCTCCAGTATAGATGGGACTGTGTGGGGATCCCAGGTATTGCCGATGTACAGACAAGTTCAGGAACCACCACATCAGGCGTTTTACATTCATTTAGGGATTTTCATTTTTCACCCCATACTTTCAGAATCCAATATTCTTGTTCTGTTTTCCTGGTTTTTGGTGAGGGGAGTAGTGGTTCGGGTCTTTTTTTTTTTGTCCTTTTTTCCCTCACTTGTGGCGCCCTCATTGTTGAGAATCTTTCTGTGCCCAACACTCTGCTAGGTCACTTGCTGTCTTTATTCTTTTTCAGTCTTCTTCCCTTGGGCCAGAGTTATTACTCATAGGGTAACTCCTCATCCCATTGCAGTGTTGGTTATGGGAACTGGTCCTTCATTGTGACCTCTGGAGTGGGCACGATCGGGTCCAGCTTTGCTTTATGTAATATTTTAAGTTCATGTGAACTGACCCTTGGAGTTCAGAGGAGCTGTGCCAGCTTCAGCAGCGTTTGGTGACTCAGTCACAGACATTAAAATAGATCTTACAAGATGCAGTTCCTCCAAAACATATTTTTATAAGCCTTTAAAAATAAACCCAGGAGTCTAGGAGTGATTTGCTCTTAACAGGAAGATGAGTTCAAATTTGAGAAATAAAATATGGCATTTAGGGGAGAGAACAGATCTGTTTTTGTCACTGGAAAGCCATGTCTATGGAGGATTGTCTTTGTTCTTTTTTTTTCCATCGCCCAGACTGGAGTGCAGCGGCCGCTCCCGGCCACCGCAGCCTCGACCTGCTGGGCTCCGGCGATCCTTCCGCCTCAGCCTTCCAAGTAGCTGGAACTATAGGCGCACGCTACCACGCCCAGCTAATTTTTTGATTTATTGTAGAGATGAGGTCTCGCCAAGTTGCCCAGGCGGGTCTCAAACCCGCAGGCTCAGGCAATCCACTCACCTCAGCCTCCCAAGGCGCGGGATTACAGGCTGAGCCACCGA
>CAUYQG010107965.1:0-22896 GCA_963574415.1 Tarsius wallacei
GGGTGGGGAGAGGGGGGGAGGGGGGAGGGGGGAGGGAGGGAGGGAGATGGGGGGAGAGAGAGAGAGAGAGAGAGAGAGAGAGAGAGAAAGAAAGAAAGAAAGAAAGAAAGAAAGAAAGAAAGAAAGAAAGAAAGAAAGAAAGAAAGAAAGAAAGAAAGAAAGAAAGTGATCTAGGCCAGATTTTAAAAAAAAGATTTGTTTCACGGCTCAAAATACAGTATAGTCTATCTTAGTAAAATAACAATATGAACTAAAAAGGAGGTTAATTCTACAGTTACTGAGTGCAGTTCTGTATAAATATCAATGAGGTCTATGTGTTTACTATTTTTTCTAGATATCCTATCAATTGGTTAGAGAAGGGTTAAAGTCTTACTATGATTCTGGACTTACATATTTCACTCTTTAATTTTATTACTTTTTGTTTCATGTTTTCAGACATTTCAATTAGGTAAATCTAATTTATGATGGTTTTGTCTTCTGTATAAACTGATACTTTCTCATTACATGAAAGTTTTCTTTTTAATGCTGGAAGACAATAAACTGTCATCCAGAATTCTGTCTTATAAAAAAATCCTTCAAGAATAAAAGCAAAATACAGACACTAGCAAATAAATAAAAACTGAGATAATTTGCCCACCTTCATATTCACATTAGGCAGTTAGTACAGCTGGAAGGAAATGATCCCAGAGGAAAATCTGTATCTCCAGGAATGAAAAGCATCAGAAATGGTAAATATAAGGACAAACATAAAAGACTGTGTTTTCAATTTATTATTAAAATATCACCCTTTAAAGGAAAAATTATAATATTTTCTTGTGCAGTTTTAAATATAGATTGATAAAGTACATAAGATAAAAGATGATGGACTGGCCAATATGCTTTAATGGCTGCAATTTTTTTAAATATCAAATGAGGGTCCAACATTCATCATAATACTACAAGAAAGGGTTTGACAGTAGGGGAACCCTGCCAGGGTGGGTAGGGGGAGATACGTAACAACAATAAGGGTACCTGATCTCAAACCAGGTGAAGTGGGGTCCAAAGGGAGGCCCAAACTTAACCTATATGATGATCTTTTATCTACCTAATCCTGAATTGTACCTCACATCTTTAAAATAAATGAAAACACATTTTTAAAAAATCATACGAGGTGATAAAATAGTAAACACTGGGGACAAAAATAAGAAAGTTTATAATAATTTCTAGCAGAATACTAAAAAAATTTAGGTTGATGGTCAAGAGATGAGTTAAAATAGTATTCTAAGTGTTATTAAAATACCTTAAAAGAAGGGAGAAAAAATAACTAGTGAATCAAAAAACGAGGAACAAAGAGAAAATAACAAGTTAGTAGACCCAAATACAATGATAAACTAATTAAACTGAATATTAATAAACTAAATATTCTCATTAAAAACATCCGTTATTAGAATAGTTTAATCTGCAAGACACAACTGTATTCATAAATGTATTTTTCATACAGTTACCTCAATCAATTAAAAGTAAATAGATGAAACAGAGATCAAGTGAACAGTGAACATAAGGATTCGGGAATGACTTTAATATTGGATAAATTAGACATCAAGATAAAGAGTATTATAGAGACCAAGACTACCAGTTCATAATCACAAAAGGATCAATTTATCGAGAAGATAACACAATCATGAATGTCGAACTATGTGAAAAAATGAACAAAATTAAAGAAAGTGTCCACAACAACAGTTGTGGATATACTAATACACCTCTTTAAGCAGTTTGTATCTATTAAGATATCAATAAAAATATTGAAGGCTTAATTAATATTTATAGAGCATTGCACTCAACAACTTCAGGGAAAACATTTTTAAGGGCACGCTATTATATTCAACAAGGTTGACTAATATTTTGGTCTATATTAATTAAATTCTCCAAAATTAAAAATAATTGAAATTGCAGTATGCTGTCTTACCACAACACAATTCAATTAGAAATCAATCATCATACAATTTTAGAAAAAAATTTTAAAATATTTGGAAATATTTAGAAATTGAGCAGATTTCTATATAATATTGGGTCAAAGAAGAAATTAGAAATCAGAAAAATATCTTAAATTGTATTGCAATAAAAATAAAGCATACCAAAATGTATGAAGTAGAACTAAAGCAGTTTTTAGAAAAAAAAATTCAAACATGAAAAATCCACAAAAGTGATAGATAAATATAATAAATGAAACAAATAAAAATGTTTCATCTTTTTCATCCTTCTTAAACTCTAAAGGAACTTCCTCATGCTGTTAAAACACATCACCAATTGTTAAAGGCTGCATGCTTCTCCCTGCATTTTCCAACGAGACAAAGCCGCTTACTAAAATTGTTTCTATTAAACATTGTACTGGATATGCCAGCTGTTTGCAAAAATCCAAGTGGAGGGAGGCGTAGAAGGAAGATCTTGAGATAAAAAAAAAAGTAAACCTGTCTGTTTGCCAGTGACATGATTTTTCCCATGAGAAACCCTAAGAAACTTACAAAACTACTTGTAATAATAAGTAAACTACTTGTAATAAGTAATAATGAGTATAGAATTGTTGAAAGATGCAAGGTCAATAAATTAAAAGGAATTGTACTTTTATACACTAGCAACAGACAATAGAAAAATGAAATAAAAATTCATGTACTATAGTGCCAAAACTTAAGTCTCTCTCTCTCTCTCTCTCTCTCTCTCTCTCTCTCTCTCTCTCTCTCTCTCTCTCTGTGTGTGTGTATTTATTTGAATTGGAGTCTCGCTCTGTCACCCATGCTAGAGTGGTAGAGTGCAGTGGCACCATCATAGCTCATCACAGCTTTGACTTCCTGGACTCAGGTGATCCTTCTGCCTCAGACTCACAAGCAGCTGGTGGTACAGGCAAGAACCACCATGCCCTGCTAATTTTTGAGATTTTTGTGCAGGCACGAAGTCTTACTATGTTGCCCAGGCTGGTCTCAAGTGATCCTACCTCCTTGACCTCCTAGAGTGATCCTCCTGGCTTGGCCCCCAAACTGCTGGGATTTCAGGAGTAGGCCACCAAGGCCAGCCAAAACCAAAATATTTAACAGAAGTTATGAAAGATCTCTCCATTGAAAAATATTTAAAAAATCACTGAGATACAAAAACAAACAAACAAACAAAAAAGTAAACTAAAAAATGTGGAGCTAAACCTGGTCTGTAAATGGAAAGATTCAATATCATTATAAGGTCAATTCTCCCAAATAGATTTTTTTTTTTTTTTTGCTGGTCTCAAGCCCAATCAAAATTCCTGTAGAAGATTTTGAAGAAGTTACAAGTTAATTTGAAAATGTATGTGGAAATTAGGAAGATATTAAATAACCACAGCAAATTTTAAATAGAACTGCAAATTTTGAATGTTTATGCTACCTTGTCCAAAATCATAATAAAGGCAACAGAAATTAAAGCAGTGTGGTAGACACACATATCAAAGGAACCGAATAGAGTGCAGAAATAATCCCACACATATTGTCAATTGATTTTTCCAAAAGCACCAAGGCACCTCAACAGGTAAACAGAAGTTATTTTAACAAACTGTACTGGAACAACTCGATATGTATGGGGGAAACATTGATGACTGACTTTACTCACACTCTAGACAAAAACAGAATCAAAATAGATTCAGACATTGATGAAAAACACTGAATCTATGAAACTTTCAGAAGAAACCAGAATACATTTGCAAGCTTGAAGTAAGTAATTGTTTCTAGTTAGAGCACAAAAAGCATAAATAGTTTAAAACATTGATAAACTTGACTTCATTAAAATGTTCTTTGAAAGGCACCCTAAAGAAAATGATTAGGTAAACTAAAACTTTTTTTTTAAAGATTCCTAATATTTAAATATGAAATGAATCATAACCAGGAAATATAAAGAACTATTTCAACTCATGAATAAGAAAGCATACAACCCAGTAAAATATAAACAAAGGATTTAATGGACAATTAACAGAAAATGATATGAATATACTGAAACTGCCTATAGAAAATTGATATTGGTCCAGGAATTAAAGCTGTAAAAGAGATTCAAGTCCTGAAAAACTACAACTATGGTTAGAATTTAACAAATCTGCTGTTTCTAAGTTTGCTTTCACTCCAATAGAGACCAATAGATTATCTTCATGCACTAACCCCCAAGGAGGGGACAAGCTGCCCTGTAGGGCTGATAAAAAATATTTCCCTTTTTAGGCTGAGCTCAGTGGCTCAGCCTGCCATCCCAGCACTTTGGGAGACCGAGGCGAGTGGATTGTCTGAGTCCACAGGTTAGAGACCAGCCCGGGCAACTTGGCGACACCTCATCTCTACAATAAATCAAAAAATTAGCCAGATGTAGTAGCGCACACCCGTTATTCCTGCTACTTGGAAGGCTGAGGCGGAAGGATAGATGGAGTAAGACTCCAACTCAAACAATCATATATATATATTTTCCTTTTTAAAATAAAAACAATTTCATTTTATTATAGAGATGTGGAGTACATGTCAGGATTAGGTACATAAGTAGACTATATGCAGGTAAGTTCAGGCCTCCAGCTGGTCCTTACTTCCCTGGTTTAGGACCAGGTACCCTTTGTGTTGTCACACGCTCCCCCCGCCCTCCCATGGCAGTGTTCTACAACTGCTGATCCCTCCCTTGTGCCAATGTGATTAATGTTCAGGTCTCACTTACGAGTGAGAACACCTGGTACTCAGTTCTTTGTCTCTGTGATAGATCATAAAGTACGATGGTCTCCAACTCCATCCAATATATTGTGAACTCCATAATTTTGTCCTTTATTGCTGATCTATTCACAATAGCAAAAGCATGGAATCAACTCTACTGCCCATCGAAAGTGGACTGAATAGAGAGTGAGAACATGTAGTACTCATTTATTTGCCTCAGTGATAGATCACAAAGTACAGTGGTCTCCAACGCCATCCAATCTTTTGTGAAGTCCACAGTTTTGCCCTTTATTGCTGCACTATTCGCAATAGCAAAAACATGGAATCAAGTCTACTGCCCACGGAAAATGGACTGGATAAAGAAAATGTGGTACATATACACGATGGAGTATTATTTTCCTTTAAACAATGGGCCTAAGACTGTATAGATCTCCATGAGGACAAAAAAGGAAGTGAAACAAAAGCAGCTCCAATCTCCAGGGACACCCCCTCCTGCATACCATCCTCCTAAACGACCTTTGTAATGACTCACTGACCAGGAACTAACAGTTGATGGTAATGGGACTTGCATTATAGGTAGCATCTGCTGTAAAGCCTAAGAATGGTATTGGAGGTATTTTTCAGACTATTCTCTGATAAACCTGAGGCCCAGAACACACAGCAAAAAGCTGATTTCACTGGATCTGTGACGGCCCCTCCCAGAAACTGACTTTGAGACGTGGAGAGAGTTTCAATATCCCCATGACATCATCAGCCAGTTAGCAGTTCCTAGTTCCCTGCCAACCACCAAATTTCCTTTAAAAACCCTAGCCTGTACATTTTCAAGGAGGCAGATATGGGAAATATTCCCTGTCCTCCTTACTCAGTTGCTTTTCAATATTAAGCTCTTTCTCTACTATAATGGCTGTGTCAGTGTTGTTTGCTGGGCGCAGGCGTAAGAACCCAGTCAGGCTTCAACAATATCCATTAAGAAAAATCTGTTCTCAAAAATGCAAATTAAACATTTTTTAAAAAATTTATTAAGTTGTCTAAAATTTACAAACTGTTACAATATCAAGCATTGGTCAGGAAGTGGAGCAGCTGGAACTTTTACACATTGCTGGTAAAGTATAAAATGGTATGACATCTTAGAAAGGTCTTTGGAAATTCCTTACACAACCAAATACACATTAATCCTATACCCAGCAGGTTCACTCACCAGTATTTATTCAAGAGCAGTGAAAACATATATTCATAAGAAGAACATATGTCCATACTTCTCAAAAGTATATCTGACAGCTTTAGCATAATGGTAAAAAACTGGAATCAATACAAATGTTGATCAGTATAATAATGGATAAAGAAATTATAGCATACAAGGGGGAGTCCTGGTGAAACCTGAAAAAATGTATTTATTAAAAATTGTGTATTTATTATTACATGTTTAAACTTCAGTGACCTTCAAAGTACTCCTCATCTGGTGCATACACTTATTGTGATGCTTTTTCAATTCTCAGTTTTGATGACTTTTGGTGCTTCTGCCATTTTTTTGTTTCACCTTTTCCACATAAGCAAAATGTTTCCCTTTGAGGACTTCTTTAATCCAGAGAAACAAACAAACACAAAGTCACATGGGACGAGATTGGGTGAGTAGGTAGGGTCAGGCACTGCGATCATGCTGTTTTATGTCAAAAACCGCTGAATACTCAGTGACGAATGGGCAGGTGCATTGATACGGAGGAAGAACCAGTCACCTGTTTGCCACATCTTAGGACATTTTATTCCAGAAATTGTGATGCAACCGCCTCAAATTTTCCAGATAAAACCTTTGGCTGACCGTTTGCTCCAGAGAAACAAATTCCAAGTATACTACAAGGGGCTCACCTTCCAAAAGATAATTACGTTTTTTGGGGGGGATACCCCTCATAATGTTTCAAAGCACTATAATTTGCATAAAAATAGAATGGGCATTGTGTATGTCTCGAAAACATTATGCTGAATTAAAGAAGTGAGACTAAAAAATGTAAGCTTTATAACTCCATTTATGTGAAGAATATTTTTATGATATCACGTATAAGAATAGGCATAATCAGAAATTAGAACAATAGTTACCAAAGAGTTATGGAGATTGAATGAAAGGGATTGAAAGAGGCCTTTTATTTTTATTTTTGGATGTTATGTGTCTTTACTGGGGCTACTCTTAGATGGTTGTAAAAATGTGTCAAAATGCACAGAAATTACATTTTATCATCATTTTTAAAAATAACCAGCATACTGTTTTAACAATGCAAAATTGAACAGGCATGCAAGTGGGTGTCTGCCCATTGAGAGTCAAGTTTCTAGGAAAATAGGATGTTAACTTGCTTATCCAGCAGACAATTGCAATCATCCAAGAGAAAAATATAATGTAGGCTGGAGCGAGAGACTAACCTACTTATACAGGGAAATTTTATTTATTTATTTGCAGATTATGAGCATGATAAGAGAACTGAGAAAGTCTGCCTACCTCAGCATTTGATCTAAAGTAGTAACAACAGTCAAAATAATAACAGCTAACGTTCATAAGGTGTTACCATGGGCCAAGATGTGCTTCTAAGAACACTGAATATATTAACTCATTTGTTGAAAGTACTCAGTTATGTCTGATGAATGCAAAATAAATTCTTATTTACATTTCAGAAGCTAGTAATGAAATTTGCAATAGGCATTGACCTTACGAGACTTGCCTATCTAGCATATTTTAGTATTAATATGTAATAATAAGTAGAGCACTGTGTTACTCTTTTATATATTTAAAACTTAGAATATACTGTATTCACAAGAATGACGGAGAGCAGTAACAGGCAACTAATGGTCATTTCCTGAGTCAGTACCTTACAGATTATTTATTTGTTATTTATTTGTTATTTGTTCAAACTAAAGCTCCTGCAGTGCCCATCATTCTATGAAAATCTATTTTAAGTCTTTCTATTAGTGTTTGTACTTTCTTTTCAAGGAATCTCAGCTATGCCATGGATTCTTGAAAATGCATCTGTACTTGTTCCCTTGTGAACTTGACAAAGAGTTTGGGACAAATGTTGCTAAGTTTAAAGAATTAAATTTGCCATTAAATTCTTTTTCTCATAAGATTTTCAACCAGAAAATAACCTGGACACACTTGGGATCTGATTTCCTGGAGATGAATCTCTTAGTACACTGCAAATGAACTTTTAAAAATAATTGCCTTATTGAGCATTCTCTTTAAAAATTTTAGAATATTGTAAATAAGTTAAATGTCAAAAATTTTATTTCTTTGAATTTGTAATACATTCTGCCAACTAATATTGGTATATCTGATCAACTAAGAAAAATCAAAATAAATTAAGAAAGTAGGAGAACACATATATGCTGAAAGTGAGCAAGTCTGGAATTCTGTATACTTTTCAAAGGAATAATTTAAAATAGTAAATAAATTGACCCCAGGGTACCTTAGAGAAAGAAAATCTGCAATACTGGGTTATTGATTTTACATCTATTTTCAGCATCTTCAATATTTAAAAGACCATAGCTTTATATATGTATCTGCGTATCCTTATTATTCCCATAATACAATTTTTCACATAAGCATGTGCTAAAAGTCTCATCTATGAAGGCAAAGTATAAGTTATCATAATTGGCCCTTTATTTATTGTCAAGTTTTAAAATCGAGATGATATTTATAAACTGTAGAAGCTTTGAACAATATGAAAGACGATAGTTTAAAAAAATCTAACCCATCTTGGTGCTTCTGTCTAATTGAAAAATAAAAATGTAAACATCAAATTCATGTCTCTTATAGAAAGAAAATGGATTGGCCATGACTAACCTGAAGAGATTATAGTGGAGAATTTAGGAAAAAAATGACTGAGTAGATTTTACAGCCTCAGTTTGCAGAGCCGTTGGTAAACAGAGTCAAAAAGTCAAGCACTTGAGTAAACAGTTCAACAAGAAATTACTTACTGAATGCTATCAGAGGCTATGGTCAAATACATCTGCCACAGAGCTAGCTGGTAGATAGAATTATTTAGCATTGCATACAAATCAGTGGCATTCCATGTGTGCGTGCCCAGAGAGAGGCTGGCAGTGGGGAGCAGAATGCCAGTCACAAAGTGTCACTTCTTCATTTACATCACATTGGAATTCAGATGGTGGCTAAGAACCCAAAAAGTGAATTTATTGTTGCAAGAAAGTCAATATTTTACAATAACTGTAGGCAGCGATTTAAAAGGCCATTTTGTGCACACCATTTACTTCTTCATACACATGTATATTGCTATTCATTGCCACAAATACCTAGGAGCAGAGTAATTCCATGCATTTGAAACACTAGGTCTTTACAAAGCAAAAGCCTGTGTCTCATCAGGAAAACCGAGTTATTAAAAAGGAAGTTCTCTGAATTTCAACAGAGGCTATTTACCACATTCATCTCATGCTTTCTCTATTTTGCTCTTTTTTTTAAAAGACGATTTCATTTTTAATCTGTCACAAAGTCACCCTGTCAAGTCTATCCTTTCTACTGATGACATGCCGACATGATGCTATGAAAACAGCCACAGATAACAGAATGTAAGCTTGACTTTTAGAAGTGATATATTGTGATTGAGAGAGAAGTATATTCACAAGTCTCAATCAAAGCTGGGGTCCTTTTTTGAACTTGCATATTCTTGCTTATTTATAAATAGAAGAATGTATAACTGATACAACATGCTTTTTAATTGAACTTTAATAAAAGAAACTAAGTGTTACACATAATCGTGCCTGATGGCATGTACACAAAACAGAAGTCATTAAAAAGATACATCCGCCACCATTTTTTCAGAACATGTTTACAGTTAATAAAACAAAGAGAAAAAGGAATACACTTGATGCCGCTATTTGCATTGTAAAATCGTTTGCCTTTTTTTGTATGAAATAAGGAAAAGATCAAAATGCATGTTTGCTGACATCTGGATTACTTTTAAGCTTTTTTCAAAGAGGAGTTTCTCCCTCTATTTGTTTTTATTATTAATAAGAATGACTTTGCTAAAACATACTGCCAGCTCTGGGTCTAAAACTCTAAAAAATATATTATCAAAGAAGAAAAGGCATCCCTATAGACCATTCTTCAGTTTCTTCAGTCACTGCAAAGCACATAACACAGGCACACAACCTGTCGATGTAGGCATTGCATTATATGTCTACCTCAATACTGGAGTTTGAGAAAGAATCTACCATTGGAGCTGATGTGTATCTTTTCTCCTTTACAATTGGGTAATGCAGTTGACATTAAGTAAAGAGAAAAGTTAAGTCAACCTCACAATATAAAAAGTTACTTGATTAGAGATTTGGCAGCAGCAGAATTTTTTCTCTAAGTTTATTAAACTGTGAGCTTCGTCACCCGGAATCATTGATGCATGCATTAATTGACGTCCTCATAAGGGACAACCAAATCTGAAATAAGATCTCAAATGCTGAAAGGTGTATCTCAGAAAAGTTTGGGAGATGAAGTTGAGTGGTGTGTCAATCTCCTATCTAGTAAAAAAAATATGCCACTTACTGTATTTACCTATACTATCCTAGGTATAAGAGGTTCAAGAATCAAGTGTGCATTGTATGGTGTGATTTAGAAACTTTAAGGCATCTGCCCAAAAGAAGACCTGTACAGCTAGCCCTCAGAATTGAGGAATCAGCTCCTGATCTGCTCACAACTCAGCACTTTCTTGCTGCTTCTTATTGCCCCCAATATTATTTCTCTAAACTGCCAGCTACTTTCACTCTTCCAGTTTTGTGTCTTAAACATGTCAGTTTCCCTATTCTTCACTTCCCATACTATTCCCTAGTTTCTAATCTGTCTCCTCTTTCCCACTGTGTCCCTTGTTTCCAAACAGTCCTCTGCTAACAGACTCGTGTGACTTGGTTTCAAGATAACCTTCTGACATCATTTGAAAAATGTGTTCTGGATGGTGGAGCATCTCGCGGCCCAGATCTTTCTCTATTCTGGCCCGTGACTGCATAAATGAATACTTTTTGTCAATTCTGCTTGAAAATAGAAATTCTCTCCATTGTTCAATTACCTTTCTAGTTGTGAAAAATTTCCATTTACTACTCAAAAAATTAGTCCAAAGAGTATTTTACGTTTGTGTAATAAAAACTATGAAGGGGAAAAAGGAGAAATACAATCTCTTGAAACTTCACTTGAGGAAAATATAAAATGTTCCCGTATTTCTTATCTCTACAAATCATTTTTTTCAACTTCAAGAAAAAGTTTTTGCTGATATTATAACATCAAAGACCAACTCCTATCATTATATTTAATTTACAAATATTGTCATTTAATGTGCATTTATTTGCATTATTACATTTGCCACTGATGACATGATGGCCTAAGCTCTGCTTGAGTTGGTAACATATAAGAGAGGGTTTTTTTTTTAAGGTAGAGAAAGAAATATTTATAAAATTATACATATTGGCACCATCAAATAGTAGCCTGGCATTTCAAAGCCCTATTCCTTAAGTCTGTGCTACTAATGTCTGACTCAGTAAAATGACTGATAAGAGAGGCTGTCACTGGATTCAGAATGCTGATAGAAATAAGTTCAGCCTGAAACCAGTTCAGCGTAAATGGCAAAAGTTGCATTGAAAATTAATTTTCAGTATTACTTTAAGTCAGGTTGCTGAAACTATGTAGGCTCCTATCAAATTGCTGGAGCTGCTAGAAATATGAGTGTCAGCAATGGTATTTGTTAGCCAAAATGAGTAATACCAAGAAGACTTGGAAACAGAGGAAGTGGAAGAGGTGATACTCTGAGAGCAAATAGCACCTGGAGCTTTAAAACAATCAAAGGCTATAAAATATTGGGCTGAATTAGATAAATCCAAACACATTTTCATCCATCATCATGTTGAGAGATGGAACACATATCAACAAGAGGAAAAATGGTCATCATAGAAGCAAATGCTTCAGCCATCCGTTGTACTCATCTCAAATATTTCAACTACTGTGCTTATGTGCCTATAAATCAGCATGTTGCTTGCATCCAAAATGCTAAATGGCATACTTCTATAAGGCCAGCAATGGAAGGATAAATGAATCCTTCTGAAAAATCTAAAGGTGAGAATTTTAATTTGCAAGCAACAGTTTGTGCAGTAGAATAAAATGAGAAAAGTATAAATTGCACCAAGAATAAACTATTGATGCATGCAACAACATGAATGAGACTCAAAGACATGGAATGAAGCCAAAGAATAGTAAAGAGTACATATTGTTTCATTTTACTATCTGATTAAAGTTCTAGAAAATGCTAAAGTAATCAATAGTGATAAAAATCACATCAAGTTTGGCATTTTTTAATAACCTGATAGAGTGTTGAGTCACCTAGGTTAGTCATTTATCAAAAATGTCTGAAATGTGTGCTTAAGATCTGTGCATTTAACTCAATATAATGTATGGTTCTATTAAAATATGCGTGGATAAAAATTTACAACATGGGCATCCCCCTAGGGTTCCCTCCACTGTAGAAGCTTTTCTGTCCTCTCAATAAATCCTGCTTAAAAAACAAAACAAAACAAAACAAAAAATAACTTACAACATAATTGAAAAATGTACTAAAGCCCAGGGACAAAAGCATTTTCACAATGTATGAAAAAATATCAATTCATTCAACAAATATCTACTAGATACATTTTTTTTGGTAATTTTTATTTTAAAGATATGAGGTACAATTCAGGGTTAGGTATACAAACGGTCATTGTAAACAAGTAAAGTTTAGTCCTCACGTTTGTCCCCACTTTGCCTGGTTTAAGATCAGATGCCTTTATTGATGAAGTGTCCCCCCCTCTCTCCCTGAGAGTTTCCCATTACTGCCAACCCCTTTCTTACAGTATTATGATAATTGTTCAGGGTCTGCTTATGAGTAAGAACATGTGGTACTCAATTCTTCGTTTCTGTGATATATCACAGAGTATTATAGACTCTAAGTCCATCCAAATTGCTGCAGAGTTCATAATGTGTTCATCTTTATGGCTGTGTAATGCTCCATCATATATATGTACCACATTTTTTAAAAAATCCAGTTCACTTTCGATGAGCAGTATGGTTAGTTCCATGGTTTTGGCATTGTGAATAACACAGCAATACACATGCATGTGCAACTATCTTTTTCAAAAAGTGATTTGAGTTCCTCTGGGTATATTCCCAGAATGAGAATTGCTGGGTCATATGGAAGATCGATTTTTAAGACTTTTAGCGGTCACCACATTGTTTTTCACACAGATTGTACTAGTTTACACTCCCACCAACAGTGTAGAAGTGTTCCCTTTTCTCTGCATCCTCTCCAGCATATGTTGTTTTCTGAATTATTGATGACGATCTTTCTGACTGGAGTTAGGTGGTATCTCAGTGTAATTTTAATTTGCATTTCTTTGGTGATTAGTGAGACTGAGCATTTTTTTCATGTATCTGTTGGCTGTTTGAATATCTTCTGTTGAGAAGTGTCTATTCATATATTTTGCCCACTTTCTAATAGGACTGCTTGTTTTTCTTCTTTTGGCACATTTGAGTCCCTTGTAGATCCTAGATGTTAGGTCTTTGTCAGATATACAGTTGGCAAATATTTTTTCCCATTTTGTGGACTGTCTCCCTGCTCCCTTGATGGTTTCTTTTGCTTTGCAGAAGCGTTTCAGTTTGATAAGGTCCCACTTGTCTATCTTATTTCTTATGGCATGGGCATTTGGGGTTTTGATCAGGAATTGGTTGCCAGTTCCAATTTCTATGAGGATGTCTACAGCATTTTCTAAGGTTCTTATAGTTTGAGGTTTTGTGTTTAGGTCTTTATTTAGGTCTTGATTTCTGTGTATGGTAATATGTAGGGATCTTGTTTTAATCTTCTGCATATGGTCAGCCAGTTTTTCTAGCGTCATTTACTGAATAGGTTCTCCTTTCCCCAGGCGTTGTTGTTGGAGGCTTTGTCAAAGATGAATTGGTTGAGAAATTGAGGTTTTGTTGTCCTGTTCCATTGGTCTATATGTCTGTTCTTGTACCAATACCAGGCTGTTTTGATTATTCTAGTCTTAAAGTTTAGTCTGGAAGTGTGATACCTCCTGCTTTGTTCTTTTTGCTGAGGATTGTTTTGGCTATTTGTGGTCATTTTTGTTTCCTTATGAATTTCTGTGTTGTCATTTCCAGATCTGAGAAGAATGTTGCTGGTAGTTTAGTGTGTATTGAGTTAAATCTGTAGAGTCCCTTGGGTAGGATGGATATCTTAACAATGTTGACTCTTACAATTCATGAACATGGAATATTTTTCCATTTGTTTGTGTCATCTTTGATTTTTTTGAGCAGTGTTTTGTAGTTTTCATTGTAAAGATCTTTCACTTCTCTGGTTTGGAAGAGAGTCATTGTTATTTTGGATAGGATTTGAGTTTTTCTTTGATTCTCTGCCTATCTGTGATTGATGTATAAGAATGTGACTGTCTTTTGCACATTGATTTTTGTACCCTGAGACATCGCCAAAGTCCTTTATCAATGCAAGAAGATTTTTGACAGATTCTCTTGGATTTTCAAGGTATAGAAACATATCCTCAGCAAAGTGGGATAACTTGAATTAGATATTTTTTAAGTGACAGAAACAATTTGGGACATTTAGGCTACATCAATGAACCAATTAGAAAATGATCTCTACTTACATTTCAGTCAGAAATGAAAAAAATAAATGAAAGAAATAATAAGTAACCTTTGTAGTATAGTAGCAGGTGATAAATGCTTTGGAAATATAAAAATATGCAGAAAAGTAAAGTTAATTGGGAGTGCAGGTCAGGGGAGCAGAGGGCTTAGTAGAAGTTTTAAATCAGGTAGGCAAGCCAGATCTCATTGAAGAATTACACATGAACCAATACATAAAGATGAGGTATTTTTCCCATGTAAATAATGTTGACTTTTAATTTGAAGGATATGGGAAGCTATTTGAACTTTTAAAAAAATAATTATTTTGGCAATATGGTGGTGATCATGATTGGGAAGATATAAAAGAAACAGAAACCTGTTGGTAGCAGAAGATGATGGGAAACAGTCATGTTCTGGGTATCTCTTGAAGTTGAACTTAGTGGATAAGCTGAGCAATTGGATATGCAAAGAGAGAGAAAGCGGTCACATCAATTTCAAGTTTTCTGTTCTGCTGAAGTTTATTGGCATACGTCAGGAATAAACATGGCTGGGTGCAGTGGTTTATGCCTATAATCCCAGCACTTTGAGAGGCCTAGGTAAGAGGACTGCCTGAGCCCAGGAATTTCAAGACCAGCCTGAGCATCATGGGGAGAACTTGTCTCTACAATTAAATTTTTAAAATTATCCGGTTGTAGTGGCACATGCCTGTAATCCCAGCTACTTGGAAGGATCACCTGGGCCCAGCATATGGAGACTACAGTGAGTTGTGATCATGCCATTGCACTCCAACCTGGACAACAGAGACTCCAACTCAAAACAAACACACACACAAACAAACAGTGAGATAGAGAAAGGCAAAGTCAGATTAAAGGTGCTTAGTCCTGAAGTTACCCTGGAAAGAAACAATAGCTTCCACTCTTAGTAAAAAGCAAACATTAATAACAACTGCATCTAAAGTATCCAAAACTGTTGGTACATCTAGAAACAGAAAGATTGACACCCTCAAGGCAATCCATTCCACGACTGTATTGCTTGAACTGTAGAAAGTTTTGGGTAGATTAACAAAACTCTGTCATCACAAAATTTCTATTAATTTTCATATTGTTTTTAACATCTACACTTTGCAAGCATAGCATCCTTTATATGACAAATATACAAATATTTCAGAACAGTCAGCATGATCACCCATCTTTTATTTAGGAGATTTTTCACTCCCTGTGTTTCTCAGATGTCTCTCATTTTCTGTGGTTTCTAAATCCTTTGTTGTCCTTGACTGTATTTTCTGCTCACAGGGTTTTTAGCCATCTCTCTTACAAGTCACTGAGGTCTGTGCTTGGTCTCAATAACAGAGAAAAAAGACTTGGTTTACTCTTTGATTTATGTGTTCTTCTCCTATTACTCTGGATGAAAAACACTATTATTATTTTTGTATTTCTGACTCAGTGTTGGTATATAATGAAACCAGAGATAAACAAAAGATAACAATTAAGTCCTGCAATTTTTTAAAAATATGCACTGATGGGATGCAGTGGCTTATGCTCACAATACCAACACTTTGGGAGACTGAGGCGGTAGAATGTCTTGAAGCCAAGAGTTAGAGATTAGCTTGGGTGACATAACAAGACCCCATCTTAATAATAATAATAATAATAATTACAAAAAATGAAACAAAACAGAAAACCTGGTGTGGCACATGCCTGTAATCTAAGCTATTCAGGAGGCTGAGGCAAGAGGATTGCTTGAGTTTAAGAGTTTGAGGCTACAGTGAGCTATGATTTGGCCACTGCACTCCAACCTGGGCAACAGTGTGAGAGCTTGCCTCAAAACCAAATAAATAAATAAAAATAAAATAAACATAAAATATGTACTGCTATTGAACCAAGTCATATGCAGTCTCTTACATTTGATGCTTTTGGTTTATATGCAGATGTTTACATTTCACATTATTTAGTTTTTAATACGTTGGGTCATTATTATAGTCCATTTTTTATATGTGTATACCTTTATAAAAAAATCAAAGCATTAACTCTCATTGTCTTATCTGTGATGCCACAGCATTAGGCTGACAATCATTTTACAGTGAAAAATCGAACGGTATGCGGAATATAAATCTGACAATTCAGAAAAAAATTAAGACAAATAAAATTGAATCAAAATTTTATAATGTTCATATAGCAATTTTATATTAAGTTCTTGATATATCACATATTGCATATTATTCTCAACCTACTTCTTATTTTTGAATAACTGAATAGTTTACTCACAGATAAAATTACTGTAAAAAATAACTTTATTTTAATAAATATTATTTCTTAAGTAAAGAAGTGATATGTATTATAAATTTTTGTGAAGTGACACTGACTGAAATTGGCTTTTTTTCTCATCTCATAATGGGGTAACTGCCATTCATGTTATTTTTTAGTCTTTGCTACTTGTTGATGTTTCTATTCTATTCTATTGTATTCTAAACAGTCAATATGTTTTTGTACATTTCTTTACACCCTGAGGCCATGTAAAGAACATTCTGTGACTTTATTTATTAAATAAAAATAAATATGGGTAAGAATATAAATTAAGTTAGTAGATAAATATTTTAAATAAATTAAGGCCAAAGAAACAGCTAGTTTGGAAAAGTTGAAATTGCTACAGTAAATAGAAAAGAAAATTAATGTAAAGAAAAATGGCATACTTCCTGCTTTGGCAGATTGAAATAAACTTTTGAAAAGTATGCATGAATCATGTCAGTGTAGAATAATATACTTACTTAGCGATTTTTAGCATGGACAACAGTATTTTTCATGGCAAACTACTGTGTCTCTGCTATTAAAATGCATCCAAACACATTACAATTGTAGGAATATCATTACAATTCATCGTGTTCTAGAAATAAAACATAAATGCTAACTAAAATATGAATAAATTCAATTGAACAAAATAGATAATCTATGAGATTAAAAAATATCATGAACAAGTCTATCCTGAATTCCTGCCTGATAAAAATATTTTTAGTGACGTGCTCAAGTTACAGTGTTGACTGTGTAAGGTGTTACTTTGTAAGGAGCAAATAAAGTTATAGCTTGCCAAGCTCTCCTATTACCAAGTACATCACATTTTTACAAATAAAATATTCATGCTATTTCTTATTCCATGGTACTGATTGATGTTCCCATTCTATTCCAGTCACAGAAATAGAATTCCTACAAGTTTAGCCTACATACAGTTTACTGAGAGTTTCAAAAGCGATGACTTCCTCTGTGACCCACAATATTTACAAGGCAAATATCGTTTATTCCTTTGCCCCCTTCATGAGCTTTCTATTAGGTCAATATGGATAATAATTAAAACATGATAGGTTATTTTTGACTGCTAACCATAGTATCTTTTAATAACCTTCCTCATAGTAAAAAGACCCAGCGTCTCAGTAACATCCTATGTTTATTAGAAAATTCATTTTATATGAAAGCATTTTGGTATAAAAATATTTTTGTTGTTTTCAAATAGAGCCAAGAATGTATTCTTTTTAGAAAAGTGGACAACCAACTGGGCTATAAGTAACCTCATTTACATTTTTTATAAAACTTTAGTAAAAATTATAAGATGCAATACACTGCATTAAAGAGAAAAGTTATATTTGTCTGAAGACAGTTTTGAAGCAACGTCTATTGAACCCAACTAACGGCTATTGTAGTTATCTTCCAGTCTTTTTGCAGCAGTATATACTAAATTTACATGTTTTCTTAATTGTAAGAAGTCTTCACAAGTCACTTCTCTCCAATATCTCTGTTATTCTCAGGAAAATATAGGTAGAGAGAAGAGAGCACAATGAGATTGTGTTGAATGCTCTAAGTAGAATGAAAGGGTGAAAAGAAATTACATCAAAAGTTTTATAATAATACCTTTTTTCCTTTGTTGGGAATGCTGTGGATTATGAAACCATTAGGCACACACACTTTGTCTCAGCACATATGTGGGTCCCAGACATAAATCCCCAAACTTTATGCTACATTTATATATAAAATAAAAATTAAAACATATAGATATGTTTTAGTTTTTTTATTTAAAGATGTGGGGTACAATTAGGGTTAGGTAGCCAAATGTTGATTATACAGGTACCCCTGATGATGAGGTGTGCACCTTCCTCCCCTAGCCTCCCCTAGCAGTTTCCCTCAACTGCCAATCCCACCCCACTCCCCCGGCAGTTTCCCACTACTGCCAAGAAACTTGGAAATTTCTGCCCCATTCCCCAGCCTCTGGGGTTCAGAGACCTTCTGGGTTGTTGAACACATAGAGATGTTGGGAGGGTGGTCTAGAAAGGATATGAAAGTCCCTGCCTCCATACCTTGACCTATACATACCTATTCATCTGGCTGTTCATTTGTATCCCTTAAAAAACCCTTTTAGGCTGGGCGTGGTGACTCAGGCCTGTAATCCTAATATTTTGGGAGGCTTAGGTGAGAGGATTGCTTGAGCTGAGTTGGAGACCAGCTTAGGCAACATAGTGAGACCTTGTCTCTGCAGAAAAATCAAAACAATTAGCCAGGTATGGTAGCATGCACCTGTAGTCCCAGCTACTTGGGATGCCGAGGCAGAAATATCACCTGAGTCCAGGAGGTCAAGGCTGTGCTGATCTGTGATAGCACCACTAATTTCCAACCTGGGCAACAGAGTGAGACTCCCACTAAAAAAAAATGTTTTAGACAATAAAATATGCTTTTAATAAATTGGCAATAGTAATTAAACTGTTTTCCTGGGTTCTGTGAGCCACTCTAGCAAATTATTGAACCAGAGAATGGGGTCATGGAAACTTCCAATTTGTAATCAAGTTGGACAGTTGTGGGTAATCTGGATACTTGCTACCTGCTATTGACGTCTGAAGTAGGGAATAATCTTGTGGGACTGAGCCCTTAACCTGTGGGATCTGATATTGTTTCCAGTGTCAGAATTGAATTAAATTGTAGGATACTCAGCTGGTATGAGACAGTTGGTCAGTGTGGAAAAAACTCATACATCTGTTCACAAAATTGAGTGTTGAGAATAGAGTAATAAGAAAAACAGGCTGATTTTTCTCTAAACAAGGAGTCAAACCTATCCCCAATGGGGATAGCAAAAAGGTAAAATTGAAGCTGAGTAACAAAAGAAGTAGGGGAGAGAAAACAAAAAGACCTTCCCCATGGCATTGGCTGTGAACTCAGAGATGCCTCAAAGCAGAAGTGTAGCTTAGACTGTTTTCATCTTGATTATGGAGAGAGAAAAGAGGATGTTACCCAGTTATGCAGTGCCCAACAAACACAAATACTCATCTGGAGGCATATGAGGCACAGAGGGATGACTAGTCCCTGGCACTAGAAGGACTGGCAGTGCCTACCTAAATGATGCACTGAGGGAAATGATGTTGTGTGTGGAGACTAAAGTTGTTGGATTTTGTTTTATTATTGGAAAAACAGGAAACAATTGTCTCCTGACATAAGAAAGTGTTTTGGCTGGCTGACTGCTCATGTGCACACTCATCCCGATCCTCACAGTGGTGCCCATCACCCTCTCACTAACCCTTAAGTACCCTCTGATGTACACAGAGGCTTCTGCTTCATGATGACTTGGGAGAGGAGTTTGGTTGGAGAGATTGTCTCAAAGGAGAGAGGAGAGATGAGGATTACAGCATCTGTGCCCAACTGATGCCTTGGCCCAGCCTGGCGTAGGGTTGGGGGTGGCAGCTAGAAACTGGGGGAATGTTCCCAAAAGAATGTTTGAGATTCAGGACAAGGAATGAGTGCCCAGTGCTGACAGATCTATTTTCATGGAAGACTTTAAGGTTCTGAGAGAGAATAGAAAGGATGCTGGATGTAATCAGATCTGTTTAAGGACCCACTTGACTAAATTTGACCCTCTTCTGTACAAAACCCAGCACCACACTCACACCCGAAGAATGAAGCACCTTTGGGATGGACACTGACATCCTCACCTCACATGGTGGTTGGCAGTGGTAGGTATCAAATGGTGGACAGGCCAAACACTAGTAAGTGCAGCCAGAGGAGGACATGACAGATGCCATGTGGTGCCCAGTCCCCAACATAAATAGCAGCACTTTGTGCTAAGCTACTATTTGAGAAGATGATGCACTGCTGCAGGAAATCCCATGGGCTGGTGAGGCCAGATAACATCAGGTTTATGCCATTAAACAATGGAATGGCAACAGCCAGATATCCCATGTAGCTCTTGCCACCATCTCAAAAAGAAAGAAAAGGAAAAAAAAAAAAAACAGTAAATGTGGAAAGTACCTCAAATGTACCAGTGTCATGAATTGAATATAAGATTGACTCTCTTCATGCCGATGTATAAAAATGTATTACCACTGTTTACAAGAGCCCCTGAGACAATTTTTTATTTTGAAAAGTAAAAAAAAAATTAATACATACATTTATATTTAGATGATGCAAATTACAAATTGAAACATTACCATAATTTGCTTTGTAAAATGCCTGGTTACCTACCATGAGGTTGCAGCCACAATTTAGAAGCAAGTGACTAACTTTCACCTTCCCCTTCTCTGCTTCTGATCTTCTTTGCCTCTAAAAGGCTCCTACAATACTTCCTGTGGCAGATGTTATTTAGTTTCAATTAAGAAAGCTAATATAGCGTTTAAACTGGGGAAGTCTGTTCTCAAAGATGACACCAGAGAACATCAAAGCTCACCAGAGCGTCTGGGAATGCTAGATTAGGGAGAGATTTTCATGAAGCTTTATTATCAAATGCTAGATGTGCACTGATACAATAATTCATCATCTCAGAGCCTGCATCTTTATTCTTTAAATTTGAGGCCTTGATTATCTGGAAGTATGAAGCATTCTGATGAAATAATATTTCTGAGCCGGGCTCAGTGGCTCAGCCTGTAACCCCACACTTTGGGAGGCTGAGGTGAGTGGATTGATTGCCTGAGCCCGCGGGTTCGAGACCCACCTGGGCAACTTGGTGAGACCTCATCACTACAATAAATCAAAAAATTAGCCGGGTGTGGTAGCGCGTGCCTGTAGTTCCAGCTACTTGGAAGGCTGAGGTGGAAGGATCACCGGAGCTCAGCAGGTCGAGGCTGCAGTGGCCAGGAGCGGCCACTGCACTCCACTCTGGTTGACAGAGTGAGACTCCAACTCAAAAAAAAAAAAAAAAAGAAATAGTATTTCTGGTTAGTCAATCCTCTTTTTGTTTAAAGCAGTATTTTGTCAGCATCTTTCTTAATACAAGTCAACTTTTCTGCTTCAAGAGGGACAGTTCCATTGTGACATAATTAGCATTATGTTGATGATTATAGACCTTACAATGCCTCTGCTTCATAATTCTCAACATTACTTCTCATTTTTCCAGTACTGAACATATCCTTTTTATTAATTCATGTATTCATCAATCCATATGACAAACATTGACTGAATGTCTGCTCTGTGCCAGGTACTCTTCTCAGACAGAGGGTACAGCAGAGGGCAGAACAGATAAAAATCTCTTCTACTGAGATTAAATTCTAGTGCAGTGTTATAAGAAATGAGACATTGGGCTAACAACTTATACTAGAGCATATTCTGGCGGCTGATTTTTTTATTAATCATTGAGGTCAGCTAGTTTGTTATTTCATATTTTCTCCTGACATATACACATAAACATACCTATGTGTTTGCATGCAAATATAAATATATCTTATCTATCTATATCATGGTTCCAGGGAGTTAGGCTCTATTAGTGGAGATATTTCCAACTGTATTTTCTTGATTGAATGAAATGAGCTAGAAAAACCATAAATATTAGAAAAATGCCGGCCCTCTAAATTCTTTTAAATTCAGAACTTTTTTTTCACAGTCTAATTTATCACCTCTACTGACAAGAAATAGTGACTCAACTTTTTGTCAGTGCTAAACAGAGGACAACACATCATTACAAACCATTATAACTCTTCTGTGACCCAGTCCAGGTCACAAGAAACATCCTGTAATTTTCCCTTTCAAAATCAGAACTAAATCCAACAAGATCAGTGTAGATCTGGATGCTAATAATAGTCCACTCCCACTGTAAATGGAAAGGCTAAAGGCTTCACAAACCTTTTCAAATGATGTAATTTTGAAGTCATCAATAGTTCTGGTTCTTTCAGCAGGCATTTTTTCACAGGACTGAGTCCAGTTAGAAATCTTAACGCTGAAGAGAACCAGTGAAATGGGGAGATAGTTTAGAAAAGAGCAGCTGAAATGACTGAAAGCTCAGGAGATCCTCTTAGTGAGGAGGTGCTGGAGAAACCAAATTTATCTGAATTGGTTGGATAAGAAAGAGAGAAGACTCAGAAGAATCAAATGTGTGTGGCAGTGAGTCACTGTAAGCAGTAGACCTAGCGTACTGAGAGAGCTGGAGTTATAATAATACTATTTTGAGTGTTTTCTACCTATTCTCTTTTTATTTTATTTATTTATTTATTTTTTTTTTTTTGAGTTGGAGTCTCACTCTGTCACCCAGACTGGAGTGCAGTGGCCGCTCCCGGCCACCGCAGCCTCGACCTGCTGGGCTCCGGCGATCCTTCCGCCTCAGCCTTCCAAGTAGCTGGAACTACAGGCG
>CAUYQG010107967.1:0-11277 GCA_963574415.1 Tarsius wallacei
CTGGATTCTTCTGATGAAGTTAGGGTTTTGGTGTTCTTGCTTTTCCAGCTTCCTTAGGTGACTCGTTAGGCTGTTATTTTGTGATCCTTCCATTTTCTTCATGTGCACTTGTAGAGATATGAATTCCCCTCTTACTACACCTTTCATGGCATCACAGAGATTTTGGTGAGATGCTTCTTCATTTTCATTTGTTTCCAGGTATCTTTTAATCTCTGTTTTGATTTCATCATTGACCCAGGGGTTGTTTAGCATCATGCTATTTAGTGTCCATGTCTTTAGGCGAATGTTTATTTTTATTCCACTGTGGTCTGAGAAGGTGAATAACAAAATTTCGAACTTTTGAAATTTGTTTATGCTTGATTTATGGCCAAGTATGTAGTCGATCTTAGAGTACGTTCCATGCGGTGATGAGTAGAATGTATATTCTGTGGTCGTTGGGTGGAGTGTTCTGTAGGTATCAATTAAACCCTGTTGGTCAAGAGTCACATTGAGGTTCTGGATCTCGTTGCTGATTTTTTTTCCTGATGATCTGTCTAGGGTTGTGAGTGGGGTATTAAAGTCCTCAGCTATGATAGTGTTAGAGTCAATATCTTTTGTGAGTTTATCTAGAAGTTGCTTTATGAAACTTGGTGCTTCTATGTTGGGTGCATATATGTTTAGGATGGATATTTCTTGTCGATGGATTGAAACTTTTATCATTATGTAGTGGCCTTCTGTATCTTTTTAAATTTTTGATAGCTTAAAGGGCATTTTGTCTGAGATTAAGATAGCCACTCCTCCTTTCTTTTGTGTTCTGTTCACTTGAAAATTTATTTCCCATCCTCTTACTTTGAGTTTATGAGTGTCCTTTCTAGTGAGATGAGTCTCTTGAAGACAATATATTGTTGCCTGGTAATATTTTATCCATTTTGCCATTCTATGTCTTTTCAGCGGTGCATTTATTCCATTCACATTCAGAATAATTATTGAAATGTGAGAGTTGATCCCTATCATAAGGTTCTTACAGAGTTGTTGTTGTTGTTCCTGTTTGTTTGTTGTCTTTCTTTTGGTTTGGGGGTTGGTTCATGTGTGTTTTTAATCTTTCTCCTGTACTCTTGTGAAGAACTTCGTTGTTCTTTTTTCCTTTTCTTCTGTGTTTAGTACTTTCTTAAGTGTTTCTTGTAGAGGTGGTCTGGTGGCAGTGTTAGTTCTTAGGGACTGGATATCTGGGAAAGATTTTAATTCTCCCTCACTGATGAGGCTTAGCTAGGCTGAGTAGGTTATTCCTGGTTGATATTGTTTATCTTTTAGAACTTTGAAGATAGGGCTCCAAGTTCTCCTACCCTGCAGGGTTTCTGTAGATAAATCTGCTGCTATTCTAATTGGCCTTCCATGGTAGTTAATCTGACCTTTTTTTCTTGCTGTCTTTAGGATTTTTTCTTTTATACCTACTTTGTTTAGGCGAATTATTATGTGTCTGGGAGTTGGTCTTCTCATTTGTTGTCTTGCAGGGGTTCTCTGAATCTCTTGTGTTTGAATTTTCGCATCACTGGTATGATGAGGGAAATTTTCTTGGATAATTTCATGGAATGTTTGTTCCAGGGTGGTCTGTGTCTCTCTTTCTGCCTCAGGAAGTCCAATTGCTCTTAGGTTAGGCTTCTTAAAGTAATCGCTCATCTCTTGAAAGTTTTTTTCTGTCTTTTTAAGCTTCTTTTCTATGTTTTTGACAGTCTGGGTTAGTTCTATATTTTGGTCCTCAAGCTCTGAGATTCTTTCCTCTGCTTAGTCATGCTGCTTTCCATGCTTATCAGTTTGTTATTTATTTCATTCACGGTATTCTTTACTATTGTTATCTCAGTATTAACTCCTTCCTAGTTTCCTCTTGTCTCTCCTCCATCCTTTTTAATCTTTCCATTAGTATCTTGATATCTGGGTTTGTATTTTGAGCCCAGCCATTCTGGGGGTTCTTCATTGTTTGCATTCTGAAGTCAGTTTTCTCAGTATTTGACCTCCCAGGCATCTGTGAGAGACCCATAGTCTTCTTTTGGTTTTTCTTCATTTGTGTAGATTTTTCTTTCCCCCTTTCACTCCCCTTCTTTAATTTTGTTTTTCAGGGAATGTGGAATGCTTTTACTTCTTTTTGTTCAATCTCCTGTTCTTTCTTACGAGCATCCTCTGGCTTTGTTCACTTTTCAGGCTTGACTGTGGGTTGGGGCTGTACTTTTTGCAGTTTTGAGATTTAATTGAGGGGGAAGCTGTGATTTAGAATCTATCTGCAGATCCCAGTACCCACCAACAGGTGTATGGGCATACTGGAACCAAATTCCCACTGCCTTACAAACTGTCCATGCAGTGGGGTTTAGGTTTGCTCCCTGGAACCAAAGGAGGTAAGAAAAAGAACGTAATGGAAGAAGGGGGGCATCAAGAGGAAGTTGGAGAGAGAGAAGAGTAACAGGTAAAACAGACATACATACCAACTAATGAATGAAGAGAGACACAAGGCCAGAAAAGAGCAAAAAAACAAACAAACAAGATTCCCAAAAGCATACCAGTAATCACATAAAGACAGTCCAATAAAATCATGCTTTTTGATGTGCTTTTGCCCAACACAAACAAGTAGTCTAACTCAAAAAGCAAACAAAAATGAACAAAACAAACAGTCAAGACAATAAGTTCAAAAATTAAAATAAGAAACCAGACTAGTTCGAAGTCTTTCCTGAGTGTCTAAAATCTCTTTGGCTCTGATCTCAGCCTCTCCCCTTTGCTCTCATTGCAGGCAGATAGATTTACTCTTAGCTTGGGTTGGTTCCCTTGGCTTGCTGCCTGAGAGGTCTGCCACAGGACTGAGTTGTCTGTGTCTGATTCAGCATAGGGGAGGGCCTTCTGTCTCCTGTTTGGAGAGGTTACCTTAGAAACCAAGGTAGAGGCTGCTTGTAGATGGGCGGGGCAATGCAAATCTCTGCCTGGAAAATGACTGTGGTGAGTGGCTCCTCTTTTGCCGAAACTTTCTCTTCACTCGTCCTTTCTCTCCACTCGTCCGGGTCCATGGATGATTTACTATGTCGGGCTATGGTGGTGTGTATCCAGAGGCAGGCACTGGGAATCAGCAATATAGCTGGCACTGCATTTGGTGTACCGCCGGCAGCTTGGGGTGGAGGAGGGAACTGGGAATTCATTGGGCTGGAGACGAGAGCTGAGAGCAACTGATCAGCACCTGGTAGCAAACAGCAATAATTCCTTGCAAAGGCCATAGTGCGACAGAGGCTGTTTGCTGTGTGGGACTGGCTATAGCAGCCACCCCCTGTGTTGGCGGTGGCTGTGGGGGCACATGGAACTGCCTTCAGGAACCACCTTTTGTGGAGATCATCATAGTTTGGCTGGTCCCATCGCCATCTTGCCTCAGCTCCTTTGCTTTTCGATATTTGAAGTTCCTGACCAAGAATGTCAGTTTTCTCTTCATTTTCATGCGTTTCAGCAGTCTTTTAAAAAAATCCAGGGTTAAATTTCTAATTTCCCTCATAGCTCTAACAAATTATGATGCTATAAACATTGAAAACTGAATGTTTCAATATGGCAGCAGAATTGAGGCTGGTTCACAATGATTTACAAAAATTAGGAGTAAACCTTTAGAAACTTTTCCAACAATAATTTAAGAATAGACTTGTAGTTGTGTAGTTTGTATGTTTCTTTTTTATAAATAGTGTATTATTGTTTTAAAACTTATTCATCTGTGAGGAATATGAGTAATGATATTTAAAAAGTGAATGAACAAACAGATAAACAAAAAATACTGATCTTTTGGTGGGGGTGGGGATCATGTGAAAAGCACTGGTATAGTACACTATGTTTACGCTTTAAATGTGGAAGTATTTCACTGTCATTCTTCCAGAACTTTTACTAAATTCTGATATTCTCATGGAAAAATAACTTTCATAAACTATGGCTAACTACACACTTAATATATCTATGCATCTTTTCTTCCTAATTGACATTGAGTGCCAGCATGTTCTCCATGAACATTTATTTTTCTAAAATTACCTATCAACATCCTTAAAGTAGAATACCAAAATTGTTACCATTTCAGAAAAATTTATCATGATGACTCAAAGTCATATTTTACAGTGTCAATATTAATAATTGTGCTAGATTCCACTAAAAAGAGTATGTCTTGTTTTTAACTTTGCCTTCCAATTGTGCACCATTATATTGCTGCAAGAAAAAGAAAGAAAAATGAAATTAGGCACGAGTGCCATTAATGTTATTTTTAAGGCACAGGCTTCCTCCTGTAGGCACTGCACTCTTTCACGTTTACATTCGGGGACACGGAAAACACCTTTAGCTGAGCTTTTAAAGGGCAGGCTCATCAGAGTGAGGGTGTAAGACTTATGTGGTTTCAAGTTTAAAAGCACAAGGGAAAGCTTGTCAACAGGAAGATGATGCAGAGAGATAATGGTGCAGGGTACATTCAGAACTTGAACAAGAATTGTTGCTTAGTACTAAAGCAGCTTACAGTGCTGATTTCAGGTGACATGAAGTCAGAATATGAGTAAACGGTGAAAGTAGAAGACTAAACTGCAGATGTTAAATACACAAATATTATTAAAGCCTAGATTTAAACTCTTCAGAAATGCATCTTTATTTTGATTTTTCCTAAGATAGTCAAACATCTCAGTCATATCCAAGAGATATCTAACACAGGGGTGTGGATAAATGAAAGCTTAATTATATTTTGTGAATTATAAATGAAAAAACAAACATCAGAAAATGATCTCTAAAGACACTAATCAAGAGCAAACAGATAGCTAACCTTGATAAATAATTAATATTTTTTTAATTTTTAAAAAATAGAGCAATTTTCAACCTTTAATGTATATAAGAATCACCTGGTCAAATCAACCCTCAGAGATTCTGGTGCAGTAATTATGGGATGGATTTGGAATTATTCATGTTTAATAGGAGCCACAGATAGGACAAAGATGGGAAACACCACAAGTCTAGCATCCAGGAACTAATGTAACCCATCTCCACATTATGATAAGCTGGCCTGATACTCACTGCTAAGTCATGTTTTTCCTTGTTGGACACAATCTCATAGAACACCAACATCAGACAAGGTCAAGACCATGACTCCAAAGTGAGATATAACTAAGGTCATTGTACCACCCCTAAATACCAAACATCCCTTCTCTTGACTAATATGAGTGACTGTGCCTTGTTTGCCTGTTACAGCTTCATCCCCACTTTGGTTTGTCTTCCTTACAGCTAAAATGTTTTGAGATGCCCAGTCATAGAATTCTCCAGGCTTACTGACAGAACTGAGTCTAGAGTGAGTCTCCACTTCCTTAGATGTTCTCTAAAATTTCCTCACCAAAACCTGGATTTTTTAATAAGTTCTTTCTAACACTTTCTTACCGAGATGCCATATATTCCTTATGTTGTGTGTTCTGTCTCACTGCAATGAGTAATAAATCCAACTTGTTTCACTACAGTTATGTCCTAGTGGTCTTTGGCTGGAAGATATTGATATTTATCAAATATTATTATTGCCAAAAAATAGGATTTAAATACAAACAATATCATTGCACAACCAACAAACTATTAAAATTTTTCAGAAGTTCAATATTATTTTACCAGTAGATGTTTAGCTTCTTGGTTGCAGGTCAACCACTTTACTGTTTACTTAGTGCCTTCTTCTAGAGGCCATGTACATAGTAAGTGCCCAGAAAGTATGTACAAAAGAAAAAATAAATAAAAGGAAAATAATTTTCCACAACTGTTAAGTGTATTGGGAGATGTCCCCTGTGGTAGGCCGAATAATGTTCCTCCTACTAAATATGTTCATGTCCTAATCCACAGAACCTGTAAATATGTTAGCTTACGTGGCAAAATGGACTTTGCAGGTGTGAGTAAGTTAAGGATCTTGAGATGGAAAGAGTATCTTAATACTATCTAGGTAGGCCTAATGTAACCACAAGGATTCCATAGAAAGGGATGGGAGGGTCAAAGTCAGGGAAGGAGATGTGAGAATGGGTGATGGTGCCTTTGAAGATGGAGGAAGGGACCATGAATTTATAAATACAAATGACTTATAGAAACTGGAAAAATGGATTATTCTTCCCTAGAGGTTGCAGAAGCAATATAACCCTGCCAGTAGTATCCTAATTTTAGGACTTCTCATCTCCAGAACTGAGATAATGGACTTATGTTATATTGTCAGCACATTTGTGATAATTTGTTACAACAGCAAGAAGAAATTAATACAGGGGTGCCAAAATATGTATACTCAGTTTAAGATATGTTATCTATGTATTACTTTTTGTAGTTGAGTTAAATGACACTAGCAATGTATAGTATTATGTTCACTCAACTGTGTTTCCACCATTTTCTTTGACTGCCTGCCTGTTGCATGGTAACATTAGCATTTATTTGATTAACATAATTTTTAGAGCAAATACTTAAAAATGAGTATACATTTGTTTGGCAACCGCAGTATGCTTCCAAATAGGAGAAGACGCTTTTTAGATGACATTCTACTATGCCTGTTAAGACAGATCTGCACACCAGCCTTCTCACAGTGGGCCTCAGGGTCTTGGTTGTAAAGGTGGTGAGGTCAGCCTAGGATTTTTATGTAAATATAAAATTAAAATTATAAAACACCCTCTAACTCAAGGCTTCATAATAATAATATTAGCCAGGCTTGGTGGCTCAGCCTGTAATCCCGCGCTTTGGGAGGCTGAAGTGAGTGGATTGCCTGAGCCCGCGGGTTCAAGACCCGCCTGGGCAACTTGGCGAGACCTCATGTCTACAATAAATCAAAAAATCAGCCGGGTGTGGTAGCGCGTGCCTGTAATTCCAGCTACTCGAAAGGCTGAGGCAGAAGGCTCGCCGGAGCCCAGTAGGTCGAGGCTGCAGTGGCCAGGAGCAGCCACTACACTCCAGTCTGGGCAACAGAGTGAGACTCCAACTAAAAAAAAATAATAATATTAGTTTAAGATAATATTAAACAGATTTAAGAAATTAAATACCTATAATGTCCTACATAACTAGCTGAATCATAAATTCAGATGTATGGTAAAATGCAGATTTTATACATATATATATATATTATATATATATATAAATGTGGTACAGGTCTGCTTTATTTTATGTAGGTACAAAAGAAGATATATTACTGTCAAAAGTGCAATAGAAAGTGAGCCCCCAAATATGTATCAGTAGAACATCAACCCTTTAAATGTTCACCCTCCAAAAAGCATTTTATTCCTCTCCAGAGGATGCCACACATCTCCTAAAATTCAGTCAGTGCCAATTAATACAGATGTTTCCACTCTAGACCTGCTAACATTACCTGTATTTCTGGCTAGAGTTCTGTTCACTCCACCTTTCTCCCTAAGGTGTCTTCTCTCTCACAACTGCAAAATCTTCAAGGTATAAATGTGGTCATTGGAGTCAAGTTATATTTTTCCAAAAATGTAAAGACGGCCCCTTTCCCCCCCTTTTCTGCCAGAAAACTAAATCCTTAAGGACAACAACACTTACAAATAGAAACTTGAGATAAAGAGAAAGATAACTGGCACACTAGTTTTACACTGCTTGACTCTGAATCCCAGGGTAGACTAATCTGTAGTACCCCTCTATAATGCATAACCCTCCTTTCAAAGCTTTTGTTAAAATCCTTGAGATTGCTTTAAATCTCCTCAATCAGAAATTTTCACTGATTTGCTTTTGAATCTCACACTGATTAATATTAGGCAATGTTAGACCCCTGACTTCATTGTATCAGAACTGATCTACACTTAATGTCTTCAGTCTCTATGCCTGAAATTTGCAAAGTTATCTGTTTCCTGCAGAATATTGTCAATATGTTTCTACTGGTCTATGTTTATTTCTAACCTCTGAGGTTCATTTAAATGCAGACACTGTTCTTCCAGCCCTCCAGTCTCTTCATCTCATTCCCCCTCCATGCACACACCCCTAGTTTTCCCTAACTATTACCTTTCTTCTAATTTAATTCCTTTTGCCCTTCTGCCCTCAGTAGTGTAATCCACCATTGACATTACCTTCCTTCCCCTTGTTTCTTCATTATAAGTGACTTGTACATGTCCAACCCTGCATAATATATTCCTGCCCCTCTCTCTACCTGGGCTTCTGTTGGCTGCTGGAGAAATAAATGCATTCCATTCTTTATAGTATTTTTGCAATAAATCTCTGGTCCTCAATTCACCTGGGCTTGTCTCTATTCCCCAATTACAGCTTCCTTTTACTTTCTGCAAGTTACCTGCCCTGTTTTACAAAAATAGTAGAAGCTATTGGGTAGAACAATTTTCCCACCTTAAAATCTTTTCCACCAGCCTACAAATTCTATGTAGACATCCACTATTATCTTTAGTCCCCCACATCTACCCCAGTCATTTCTAAACAAACTTTCAACTTGATCTACTTAGAAAAAAAATGCTGTATCAAGTATTCTTCCTTTTTATTTTTCCCGTATCTTTGAGTTTTCTATTGCTACTCATTTGGTCACTCTTCCCATTCGCTATCTTTTGGTTAAAGAAAGGAATCTAACTTCTTTATACTCCTTTGTATATCTCTTATTTTCTTTATCATAATGCTTATTAAGTAAAAACGACTTAGCTATCTCTTACTACAAAGTGAATGAATTTGGAAGTGAGGCATGTGATGACTTTTTTGTTTCCCCTAAATACTGTTTAGTGCTTATTACTCTCATAAAAGTGTTTTGATTAACTATTGAATGCATTAATACATATATAAATGTCAACTCTTCAAGAAATGTCTTCCTTTTTCAAAATGCCTTTTTCTTTTCTCTCATTTTGTAGGAAGAATTTTGCAGAACTTTCTGTTGTTCTGAGGGAAAAGAAAACACATTGAATTTTACTAGTCCTTGAAAATGTTTGTCTTTACTTTATTCAGTTAATAAAGGGACGGGGATTTTTTTAAATTTTTGAAAAATAGACAAGTAAAATTTTCATAATCCATATATAATTTCTCAGACCAGTTACCTCAAAGAGATAGAAATATCCTGCTTCAAAAACTTGACTTCAACATGTTTGAATATATTAAAGTCATTACAGAGAGTCAATCCAAAGGGAATATAGTTTGATATGAAAGTATACAATTAAGTGAGAGAGAGAGGGAGAGAGATATTATTGAGGCACTTATTGGTAGTACACATTTAAGCAAAATTGAAGGGAAATAAATAAACATCAATCTATTTAATTGACAAGATCTTTACCACTCTAAATTGCATGCATCTAGATGTTTTTGCTTGAACAATTAAACATTAAATATGTGAAATTCCTTCTTAGATTTCAACCAATCCAACTTTTTTATAATTTGGCTTCCCTTGTAATGTTTGAGCATTTTAGTTCCAATGATATCAATTTATTTTATACTATTATATTAGAATTGTATTTGTATATGTCAGACTCATAAGCATTGTAAATATGAATGTATTTCCAAGGATGATAGAGCTTCTCTCAGCCTGCTCAAAAACATAGGTTTCTTCACCACAGGTGGCCTCTGAACTGTGATAGAGCTACCAAGATAAAGCCTCTTATATTGTCTTACTTCTTTCCCCAAGTGATATTAAACTCTCTGAGTCACTTTATTTCGTCTTTTCATCTTGTAAGCCTAGAAAACCTTTTCTCAGTGACAACTTACCTGCAGCTTCATCTACTTTCTTGCTTTGTTGGTGTTGTTAACTTTTCCAGGTTCGTGTATTTGTGTACATGTTGCTCATATTCATCAATTTTTGAATTGATTCTGTAAGTTGCAGAAGTCAGGATCATAGCTTTGAAAGTTTAGAAACATAATAATTGTTGAATAAATAAAATATGGTTAAACCTGATTTATGCTAACCTTCTGTTTACCGTACACTAGAACATTAAATTAGAAGAGCCAGGTATCTAAAAATTAAATTACAATTGTCTCTTACAGAATACACTACTTTCATTATAGTACCTTAAACCATTTTTTTTTTCTTAAAATGTGTTGCATTCAGGCTTCATGTACTTTGGTGGACATGTATACTCATTTAACTTGTATTACACACTTTCAGCTTTAATAGACACTAGAAAATACTTTTATAAAGTGGCTGAACCAATGTGCAATCTCACCAGCAGCAGTGAAGAATTACAGTTGTTTCACATCATTACCATAATCTTTAAAATTTTAAAAAGTTTTAATGTTATTTTGAACACATAATAATTGTATATATTTATGGGGTGCACATGATGTTTTGACATAAATATACAATGTGCAATAATCAAATTGGGGTACTTGAAATATCCATTACCTGGAACATTTATCATTTTTTTGTGTTAGAAACATTTCAATTCTTCTCTTTTAGTTATTTCAAAATATGCAATACATTATTGTTAACTATAGTCACCCTATTGTGCTATCAAGCACTAGGTCTTCTTCCTTCCATCTAAATGTATTTTTTTGCCCATTAACCATCCTTTTTTCCTCATTGTTTTTTCCTACCCACTACCCTCTCCAGCTTCTGGTAATCATTTTACTTTTTATTTCCATGAGTTCAATTATTTTAGTTCCCACATATAAGTGAGAACATGCAATATTTGTCTTTCTGTACCCGGTTTATTTCGCATAATGTCCTCCAGTTTGATCCACGTTGTTGCAAATGACAAGATTTCATTCTTTATAATGGCTGTATAATATTCAGTTGTGTATGTGTATCACATTATCTTTATTCATTCATTTGTTAATAGACATTTAGGTTGATTCCATATCTTGGCTGTTATAAAGAGTACTGTTAAAAATATGGAAGTGCAGACATCTCTTCAGTATACTGATTTTCTTTCTTTTGAATGTATATCCCACAGTGGGATTTCTGGATCATATGGTAGTTTTATTTGTAGTTTGTTAAGGAACCTTCACACTGTTCTCCACAGTGGCTATACTAATTTACATTTCCACCAAGAGTGTACAAGTGTTCTTCGAACTAGCATCAATTATCTTTTGTAGTTTTGTATTTTTTGTATTTTGGATAAAAGCCAGATAAACTGGAGGACATTATGCGAAATAAACCGGGTACAGAAAGACAAATATTGCATGTTCTCACTTATATGTGGGAGCTAAAAAACTTGAATACATGACTGTAGAGAGTGGGAAAATAGATGACAAAAGCAAGTGAAAGAACAGTCCATGCTCATGGATTGAAAGAATCAATATTGTCAAGATGTCCTTTCTACCCAAGGCAATCTACAGATTCAACACAATCTCTATCAAACTACCAGCATCATTCTTCACAGACCT
>CAUYQG010107970.1:0-17597 GCA_963574415.1 Tarsius wallacei
TATAGAGATGAGGTCTCACCAAGTTGCCCAGGCAGGTCATGAACCTGCGGGCTCAGGCAATCCACTCACCTTGGCCTCCCAAAGCATGGGATTACAGGCTGAGCCACCGAGCCCGGCGAACCACACTTTGAGAAGCACTACTCACGATGGCTGGGCAGCGCCAAGGATCCATTCTGACTTGGTTTCTGAGTCTCAGCTTCCTCATGAAGGAAGCCCTTTCAGGGTTGCAGTGAGAATTAAAGCAGTGGTTTGAAGTGCCCAGTGCCTTGCCTGGGACACACAAGGGAGCCAGGGAGGGGTTTCCTCCTCTGAGGAGCCATCAGAGTAGAGTGGGTAGAGGTGAGGGTGTAGGAGCCTTGTGTGCTATGGCCTCACCTGGCACCCTCCTGGTCCCACAGAAACACCTGGCCGGGCTGGGCCTGACTGAGGCCATCGACAAGAACAAGGCCGACCTGTCGCGAATGTCGGGCAAGAAGGACCTGTACCTGGCCAGCGTGTTCCACGCCACCGCCTTCGAGTTGGACACAGATGGCAACCCCTTTGACCAGGACATCTATGGGCGTGAGGAACTGCGCAGCCCTAAGCTGTTTTACGCTGACCACCCCTTCATCTTTCTGGTGCGGGACACCCAGAGCAGCTCCCTGCTGTTCATTGGGCGCCTGGTCCGGCCCAAGGGCGACAAGATGCGAGACGAGTTGTAGGGCCTCGGGGTGGGCACGAGATGGCAAGAGGCAGCCCAAGGCTCCTGAGACACATGGGTGCTATTGGGGGAGGGTGGTGGGGGGAGCTGAGGTCCCAGCCTTGGATATTCCATGGGGTGGGGATGGCAAAACAGACAAGGGTTCCCGTATGTCTGAGTGGACCTTCCTGGCTAGACTTCACCTCTGCTTGGACATGGGCCCCCAGACGTGATGATGCCGAGCCCGGAAACTCCACATCCTGTGGGACCAGGGCTGTAGTCATCCTGCCTGCCCTCAAAGTCCTAGATCAACCCGCCTTGGTCAGTGTTTATATTTATAGCCAAGTACCTTCTCTGGGAGATAACATCGAGGTGGGGGTTCAGCCCAGCCCTCTTCTCCTGACACTAAACCACCTCAGCCCAGCCTCCCTCAACTACAAAACTAGGTGCTGCAGCCCCTGGGACCAGGTACCCCCAGAATGACCCTGGTCCGGGTGAGGGGAATCGGGAAAGAGCTCACAGGAGGGGCTTCTGGGCAGACTCTGGTCAAGAAGCATTGCATCAGGCATCGTGGGGATGAACTTTGTCTTTCCGTTTTTAGATCTTCCAAGATGGGGAGGGAAGGGGAAACATGAGCCTTTGTTGCTGTCAAATGGAGAACTTATTTGTACAATTTTTTTCAATAAAACTTTTTCCAATGAAATTTCGTTGGCGCGTGGCAGAAGACTGGATCAAGAGACTCCCACATTCTTAATCCCAGGGGACAAGGTCTCTTCCTATGAAGGCAGGCTTGCTGACAGGACATGTCCGGCCCTGGAATGCCAGCAGGTCACTCTGCGGACAGCGCCGTGTGACAGGCTCACTCTGTGCTGACTCGGGACATTGCTCCGGCAGCCCTGGAGAGGTTGCAGCTGCGGGGCCTGAATGACAGTGCTGGCCTCGGAGCCCAGGGCATCCTGGTCCTGACCTGCAGGCCTCTGGTCTTCAACCCCCTCGCCTTTCTTTGCAAGCTGGTCTCATTCTCCATCCAGGGCCACAGGGCGCAAACTCAGACACATGGTTAATAAGTTCCCTTGCTCTGGGCTGGGCTTAGGAAGGAAGTAGCCTGCAGGATCTTTGCTCTTGGGTGGCCTGATATGTTGGGTTTGTAGCAGGGGAGGAGGGGGAGTCCCATGCCAGCCCTTCTGACGGTTCTCAATTCCTCCTCTGGACTCTTAGGTTGGACTCCTGGTGGTCCCGAGGGCTCCTGACACCATACCCCAGGGATGGCGAGGAGCAGAGGAACCAGGATTTGAGCCCCAGCTCTGCGGCCTGCTGGCTGTCTCACCTTGGTCAGGTCACTGCCTCTCTCTGGGCACCTCTGCAGCTTTCTGTTGCCAACAGGTAGGAGGTCCTGCCCTGTAGGTTGTTTGTTCAGGGCAGGACCTCTTACCTGGCTGGGGATTCCAGGAGAGCCCACTAGGATGTGAGTAGGGCTGCAGAAAGCCCAGCTGTGGAGTTTCAGCAAAATGGTTCCAAGTCCCAGGGCTGTCTTGTGCTGTGGACTCAATCATTTAGGGCTCCACCCTCAAGGGGCTTCACCTAGAGGTGGAGACTCAGGGACACTGACTGTAGTGCTTGCTCCCTGTTTTCTGGTCTCCTGATCGTTCCGTTCCAGAAGTGCCATGCTTGTCCCCCTGCCTCAAAGCATTTGCACTAGCTGTTCTTTCTGCCTGATCAGCAGTTCTAGGTCTTGGCAGCGCTGCCTTTTGTCACCCAGGATTTAGCTCATTTGTCACCTGCTCAGAGAGATCTTCCTTGACTACCCAACATAGCCAACCCCTCTCCCACCTCAGTTTCCCTACCGTGTGTTCAAGCTTTACTGACTCCTTGGTGACACCCGCCGACTGTGCATATCCCCTGCCTGTCTCCCCTCCTAGAATGGAAGAAAGTGGGGGATCAAATCTGTCTGTTCATTGCTGGGAAGTCCTGCACCTAGATTGAGCACCATGCATAGACAAGGCAGTGAGGACATGTTTGCTGAGTAAGTGAAAGGGCAGTTCTAAAAGGACACCAGGGCTGCAGGGCCTGAATGACAGTGCTGGCCCCAGAGCCCAGAGCATCCCCGTCCTGCTGTGCGGGCCCCCGGTCTTCAACCCCCTTGCCTTTCATTGCAAGCTGACCTCATTCTATATCCAGGGCCACAGGGTGCAAACTCAAACATACGGTTAGTAAGTTTCCTGGCTCCGGGCTGGGCTTTGGAAGGAAGAAGCCCAGGGAGTCCAGAGGAGGAAGCTATGACTACTTGGGGAGACCAAGGAAGGCTCCCAGGAGGAGGCGATGTGGGCTGCTTTGAAGGGTGAGTAGGCATTGCTTGATGAGAATAACGCTTTTAGTGATACCGGCTGATCCTCCTTTTGTGTTTTGCTTGTATGCGCCAAATGATTGATATGTTTAATTGCATCCAAGTTTCCTAAAAGCTTGACTAGGTGGAGATCATCCCCATTTACAGGTGAAATAACGGAGGCTGGGAGAGTTCAAGCAATCTGCCCGAGGCCCTACCGCCAGCGGGGACTGAGCTGGGATTTGATCCTAGTCAGTTGGGTAGCTGCTCCTGCCTCCACCCCACACAGGAGGGGCAGGAGAGGCACCAAGCAGATTCTGATAATGAAGGTGCCTGACTTGCCTACAGTCTAGGTTCATCTCACTTAATTTCCATGATAGCCCGGTTAGATGGGAAGTCGTCCTAGTCGTGCAGGTGCAGCTCAGAGACACTGGACTAGAAGCCAGGCCTCCTGACCCTGAAGTTCAGCCTGCAACAGCTCCCCCACCAGGTGGGAATGGGCGGTGAAATAAGCCTGGCCTGGGGTGGGGGCCTCTCACAGGACCCAAAGGGGGCCTTGAGGCCACGCCCCTCTGTCCAGCACTGGTGGGGAGGGTGGTCAGAGCCTGTGCTCCCCCCTGGCATCTCGAACTCCCTGCTGTGAGGGCTGGTGTGTGGGGTGGCTGTGCAGGCAGCAGAAGTGGGCGGGTTAGGGGTGGGGTGGGGACTAGAGGTTGGCCCAGCCAGTGTCAACACCCCCAGTGACCCGTAACAGCCCTGTGTGGAGCTTTCCTGCCGCCTGGAGGCCGCTGGTGGAATCGTCCTGTTATTCCCAACTTGGTGCTTGTTAGGCTCAGGCAGATGATAAGCCTGTTGGAGGGGTAGGGTCCCAGCTGTGGTTGCAAGTGGAGGAGATGGGGATTAGCTTTCTGCTGAGCACCTGCTGTGTGCCCGGAACTGCCATGTATGATCTCATTTAACCCCCACGGTTTCTCCGAGGAGTAGCTACGATGGTCCCACGTCATAGATGAGAAAGCTGGGACTCAGGTGACGTGGCCAGCCCAAGGCCAGCAGTGACAGAGGCTGGACTCCGCATGTCACAGCTTACAGGGACAGTCACTACTGGGATTCTGTATCATCCTTACCCCAGTGCCTGCAGTATGGAGCTTAGTGTCCTCCTTCTGAGATCCCAGCTGTAGCCTCCTTGAGAGTGTGCCCTTGTCCACCTGTGTCCTGCTCATAATTAGCACAATGCCTGGCACCCAGGAGGTGCCTCATAAATGCTCATTCAGAGGAAGTGGTCCAGCGTGTGCTGTGATGTTTAGTAGCAGAGGTGTTGGAGCCTGGTCAACCTGATGGGAGTGCCAGCTCTGCTACTCCCTAGCTGTGTGACCTTGGGCCAGTTACTTAACCTCTGAGCTTGGGTTTCTTCTGGAGTAACGTGGGAATGATAACAAGACTTACTCCTAAGGCTGTGGTGGAAGTTACATGAGGTAACCCATGGTACTCGGCAAATACGTGGTCAATCGGTATTAGCTACTAATAAGAGAAGGTAGTATTTCAAGATCGAGCAGCAGAGCTGGGATTTGGACCCACGTCTCTGCAACTTTAAAGTCGAATTCTTTTCATTATGCCGCAGTACTTGGGTTTGGGCTGTGTAAAGTGTCAGGGAAGACTGCTGGGACAAGGGCTAGAGGGAAAGAGGGCATTCCAGATGTGAGGAACAGCTGGGACAGAGGTGTGGGCGTTGAGATGTGCAGGGTGAACCTGGAACCCAGAAGAGAGAGTACTGGGAGAGGGCAGAGGTGGGAGACAGGGAGGGGTTGAACTGCTCAGGATGAGACACACAGAGGGTCAGCGAGTGTCAGTAGGAGTAGAGCAATAACCATCGCCACTCAGCCCCTCGAGTTTTCCGACCTTCTTTCTTGCCACTGCCCCACCCCCCCACAGCCCCTCTCAACTCCTCGCCACCTCCCCGCTGCCTGGTCTCACACCTCTCCCTTCTCTACCCACAGAGCCCCTCCTCACCCTTTGAGGCCTCTCTCAAAGGTCACCCCCTCCCCCAGGGCACCTTCCGGGCCCCTAGTCAGAAGCGTGGCTTCCTCCATGTCCCCAGCTCTGTGGCAGCGGCTCTGCCAGCACGTACTGCACTGTCCCTCCAGGGACTCCTGGGGACACTCCATCCTTCATGCATCCTGCTGCTGTCTTTCTTCCTTTTCCTTGGTGTGACCTGGAGGTGTCGGCTCAGTGCCACCACACTGCAGTCTCCAGGGTCTCCTCGGTGGGGAGAGCACCAAGTCCAACTGCCAGACACAAACTGACCCACCTGCTCCAGCAAGAACGAGGCAGTGTCTGTACTTAAAGCACACACGCCAAGAAGGGGCCAGCTCTTTCTTTATCCGTGTTGTTCCTCCATTTCCCTGCTCTTGGGATAAGCCAGAGATCACAAACTTTGCAGAGAGACACGAGGGTGTGGGAGGGAAGTACTGAGCTACATGATATTGTCAACTTGTTAGTTGCATCTACACGACTGCTAGGTCTTGGGTGAGATTTAGGGCACTGATCTCAGGGTACCAGCGTGACAGGGGACACATGGGACAATTTGAACAGCGGTGGACACCCCAGCCCCTACCCTACGGTGCCTTCCAGCAGCAGAAGCAGTCCCTACTGCTCTGCCTGGTGAGGCTACCGTTGCCTGAAGACCTTGCTATGACCTTGCCTTGGAAGTCACCTTGCAAAGCGTTTTAGCTGCTGGTTGCTGAGTAACAAGCCAAGCCACTCCATACTCAGTTTGTTTTTTTTTTTGAGTAGGAGTCTCACTCTTGCTCAGGCTGGAGTGCAGTGGCACTCTCATGACCACTGCAGTCTTGACCTGCTGGGCTCAGTGATTCTTCTGCCTCAGCCTTCCAAGTAGCTGGAACCACATCTGCATACCACCACACCCAGCTAATTTTTTCTTTTTTTAATTTGGAGTCTCACTCCGTCGCCCAGGCTGGAGTGCGGTGGCACACTCACGACCACCCCAGCATCGACCTGCTGGGTTCAGGCGATCCTTCCACCCCAGCCTTCAAATAGCTGGAACTATAGGCATGCGCTACCATGCCTGGCTAATTTTTTTTTTTTTTTGAGTTGGAGTATCACTCTGTCAACCAGACGAGTGCAGTGGCCGCTCCCAGTCACCGCAACCTCGACCTGCTGGGCTCCGGCGATCCTTCCACCTCAGCCTTCCAAGTAGCTGGAACTACAGGCATGCGCTACCATGCCCGGCTAATTTTTGATTTATTGTAGAGATAAGTTCTCGCCAAGTTGCCCAGACGGGTCTCGAACCCACGGGGTCAGGCAATCCACTCACCTCGGCCTCCCAAAACACTGGGATTACAGGCTGAGCCACCGAGCATGGCCCAATTTTTTGATTTATTATAGAGATGAGGTTTCGGCAAGTTGCTCAGGCTGTTCTCAAACCTGTGGGCTCAGACAATCCCCTCACCTTGGCCTCCCAAAGTGCTGGGATTATGGGTTTGAGCCACCGTGCCCTGCCTTGATTTTTTTGACGAGATGAGGTCTCGCCAAATTGCCCAGGCTGGACTTGAACCCCTGAATTCAGGCAATCCTCTCCCCTCTGCCTCCCAAGTGCTGGGATTACAGGCATGAGCCATCGCACCTGGCTTCCACACTCACTGACTTAACACAACACCTTATTCTATGGGTTGGCTGGCCTGGTCTAGTTTCACTCAGATGACTGCACTTAGTGCATGCTCAGCTGGGACACTTACCTGGGCTCAGCTGGGACAGCTGTGATGGGGCCAGGAGGCTGGGTCACTCTGTCCACAAGGCCCTTCATCTGGCTTCTCCATGGCACAGTGGCCTCAGTGTACTGGAAGAATGAAGGCAGGAGGTGACATCCAAGGCCTGGACTGTGCCATGTACATCATGTCACTTACAATACATTCTACTAGCCAAAGGAAGGCGCGAGGCCAGCCCAGGTTCAAGGCACCAGGATTAGACTAGATATGGGAGGAGCAGCAAAATGTCATGGGCAGGTCTCTATCCACCACCCAGGGGAGGCCAGTTCTCCACATGTCACCAGTCCTACAATTGGGGTAGATCCTTGCCTGCCTCAGGGCACTGACTCTCAGCCATGTCTGGGACGGAGCAGTGCACACATTAAAAGAATTACAGGCTTTTGCTAATTCAAATCGGCAAAAATATGGATAATATGTATGGAAATGTTCTCCATGGGTACTAGTCCAGGGAGGTTGGGATATAGTTTTCTTTTTTTTTTTGAGTTGGAGTCTCACTCTGTCGCCCAGACTGGAGTGCAGTGGCCGCTCCCGGCCACTGCAGTCTCGACCCGCTGGGCTCTGGCGATCCTTCCGCCTCAGCCTTCCAAGTAGATGGAATTACAGGCACGCGCTACCATGCCCGGCTGATTTTTTGATTTATTGTAGAGATGAGGTCTCGCCGAGTTACCCAGGCGGGTCTCGAACCCGCGGGCTCAGGTAATCCACTCACCTCAGCCTCCCACACCGCGGGATGACAGGCTGAGCCACCGAGGCGGGCGGGATATAGTTTTCATTGGGCTGAATTTATTAATATGGGCAACCTTACCTGAGAGTCTAGGTTCAGTGTGCGCTCGTTGACTGAAGCCTGGATTCAGTCAAGGCTTATGCTGATTTAAGTCCCTTGCTTTCAGATGGAAGAAGGAATCCAAAAACCAAGAGAAGGAGGAATGAAGAGATGGATCTACCCCATATCACCCACTCGCACACCCCCTGGTTGAGTACCACTTTCTCTTGTAGAGCCTGGAAGACACTCCCTTCACCATGGCACCCAGAAACACATCAGTGGGGGAGCATCTCAGAAGCACAATGCATACTTGTTCTCTGCAGGCTGGGCATACCAGGGGAGAGGGTGTCATGGAAAGGGCTCCATGATTTCAGTGGAAGTGACAGGATCCAGGGGACACACAGCAGGACACCAGACCTCGAGTGGTCATCAGCACGGTCTGACCCACAGAGGTCTTCAGCCAAATAGAACAAAGGGGACCAAACAGATGGCAGCCCTGAAAGTCCTCCTTCATCTCTAGAACAGAAACAACAAAACAAGTACAAGTCCTCCAGGTCTGCCAAGTAGAAACCTGACTTAAGCCACTATGAAAGAGGTTTCTATTTCTCGCTCAAAGTCCCTTAGGTGAAAAGAGGCCAGTACCCTTCAGAAAGGCCCCTTCAATGGCACCACAGATACACACGTAAATCACTCAGCCTTCTGCAAAGGATCCTGGGTCATTTGCCAGAGAATTGTGCACTGTGAAAGGAAAACACCCAAGCTTTTCAGGGATGTTGAGTCTCCCTGATATTAATAACTAAGGACACAGAAAGCCACTGTGTGGCATCTCAGATAGTAATTGGAGCTTTGACCTAAGTCCAGCCATGGTACCCAGTGGGATCTTAGACTAATTTTTGTATTTTCATGGTATATAATAGGAATTTACAGGTAGAATTCACACATGAGCCTCCAGGCCTGTGGAATAAGGGCAGTTAGGGCTGAGAGGAGCAAGCAGAAGCCCCTTGATCTCCTTCTTCCCCAAATAATAGACCAAAAGTCATGCTGGGACTCTGGGGCAATTATAGAACTTTGTGCCTCCTTCAAAGACTTGAAAGACACAGACATGATTTCTGTCACATTCTATTTAACCCCCTATTTGGTCTGTAGAGAAGTCATGGGTTTTGGAGAATGACAGCATATTATCGTATTACTCAGATGACGAGTTCAGTTACAGATGCCGCCCTAGGTAGGGTCTCTTTATGGGAACTGAATTTTGTTGTTGCTGTTGTTGCTTGGTGTGAAACTATTATCTGATAAAAAATATATTTTTCTCTTTCTCTATAGAAAGGCCCAATAGCAGTCTTCTCTCTCTTGTCAGGGACAGCAGTACACCTTCACGGCTGGTCTTGAACCACCTCCAGTCTCTGGTTCTCTGTTGCAATTTAGTCCGTGGGGACTTTGATCATCTTCCCATGTCACAGGTCATCATACTTGTCCACTACATTGATCACGTGACATCTCTGGGACTGGGAGAGTAGGAAGCAGCAGGTACTTCAAATGCATCAATAAGATACAACTGTGCCTGAGAATGGGCAACCCATCTTGTAAGATCATAGGGCCCTGTTACCTGAGTGAAGTGACTGGGTGTTTGGTGGTCTGTATCATGCAAGAAAAGCCCCGCAGAATGAAAGGGGCTTTCTGCCTCTTACTGGTGATCAAAGTACAACACTTGCTGGGCTTCTATGTATTTTGGAGGCAAGGTATATTGCACTCAGTGTGCTTCTCTGATCTACTTATTGAGTGACCATCAGGCTGCCTGGAGCGGGGCCCAGAGAAGAAGGCTTCCAGGTGGTCCAGACTGGAGAGGAAGCAGCTCTGCCCCAGGCCCTGATGATCCAGCAGATTCAAGGGTGATTTGTATCCACAGCAGATGGGGCTGGACTTGGACCCCATGGCAAACCTGCTAGAGAAATCACAACAGATCATCTGGGATGTAGGGGTAAAGCTGAGTGCTCCTTGGCAAGTATCCTCCTTTTGAGGAAGAGCTCTTTGCTTGCTGCTGGGCCTATCTGACAGTGGTCGCTGTGTGGGTGGCATCAGGAGACAACAGAAGTACTTCATGAATGTTACACACAGTCTGCTCTTTTCTCAGGGCCACTTGGGGTGTTTGTGCTCAGTGATTGCTAATTGAAATGTCGGTGAATTATGCATCAGGTATGAAACCACTTGATTTCTCCCCTTTCTGATCTCCCGTTCACTGGAATCGGGCTTCTCTTTCCTCTCCAGAGAGCTTGTGATTGCCAAGGTCGGTGATCTCTTTATTGTTGGTACAGTGGACACTTTTTAAAAAACTTATTTTATAAATATGAACGTATTCCAACATACATGAAAATTGAGAGACTAGTAAAACGAACTCCTATGTTCCCAACCCAGAGCCTCAGTATGTACTGACACACTGCCCACTCTGTTCAATGCACATTCTGCATCTTTACTGCAGGGAAGCATGCGTGGTCCTGATCCTGTGGGTGATGTTCTTTTTTAGTTTCCTCTAACTCCTCTGCTACTCAAGGCAGCTCCACCTGGGGCCGCCTTCCTCTGTCTGTCCCCTAAATGTTGGTGTTTCCAGTGCTCTGGCCTGGACCCTCCTTCTCCCACCTCCCACAACACTCTCGTTGGGTAAACTCACCCTCTCTCATGATCTCACGTACCTTCTCTGGGCTGGTGAGGCCCACATGGCCGTGAGGTCTCCATCTCTGCCTTCAGCCCAGACCCCTTTCCCAGGCTCAACTCACCATAACCAGAAGTCACCTGGACACCTCTCCCTGGCTGTTCCACAGGCCTCTCTCACTCACCATGTTCTAAACTGTGTTCGTCCTTCTGCCCAAAGCACCTGTTTCCTGTATTCCCACTCATCCACTCAACAATAAATGTCCACATGTATTTATTAGATACTTACTTGTGTGTAAGAAAAAATGTAAGATTTTTGGAATAAGCAAAAGAAATTACTGCTATATGAAAAAGACAGGCAATAACAAGTGTTGGTGAGAATGTGGAGAAACTGGAAGCCTTATACATGGCTGGTAGGAATATAAATGGTGGAGCCCTGGCCTGCCCAGAACCAGAACTGAGCCCACAGAGGATTTTTTTTTTTTTTTTTTTTTTTTGGAGATAGGGTCTTGCTCTGTTGCTCAGTACAGTGGTGTTATCATAGCTCACTGCAGCCTTGAACTCCAGGGCTCAAGTGATTCTTCCGCCTTGGCCTCCTGAGTAGCTGGGACTACAGGCATGCATCACCACACCAGACTAAGGATGTTAAACTGATGACCCAAGGTGGAGAGGGGATTAAAATGCAGGTGTTTTGATGGATGAGAGGGTAGAGAGGCCTGACTTTCCAAACGGAGGTACACAGGAATGGCATGTCGCCTGGGGGTTGGGTTGCAGGCCTCTGAAAGATGGGCTCAGATGTGGACAGCTGCAGGGGTGTCTGGGTAAATTGTGCAGAAGTACCACAACCTTGGCTTTGGGAGCGCCCCAGCCAGGCTAGTCGGGGAGGGAGAGGTCTGCCAGTGCCCCCCCCTCTTTTCACCCCCTCCCCCAGGGCTGCGTGTCTTCCCGGGATGGCCTGAGGCTCCTGGAATTGTGACCAGCCCCAGAGACAGGGTGAGGCTCTGGGAACACGACTAATAATCAGATTTCCTGCCAACCCTGGCAAAGAAAGGAGGAGGTGCCAATTGTATTCAATATGCTTTATTAAAATGAAGACGCGCTGCATTTCTTACACTCTGCCCGCCATGCATCACATTCGCACACACAGTTACAAATCGTGATATGTGAGGCAAAAGGGGTGGCCACAGAGCTAGAGAAAGATGGGCAGATTCACTAGCTAGCAGGAAGAGCGGACGCGTCTTAGCGATGGATTGGAAGGGGAGTGGGAGATTGCTGCAAAAAAAAGATTTCCAGGTTTCTGGCTGAGAACCGGGTCAGCGGGAGTGCATTCCCTGCCCCCTTCCTCTAGACCATCCATCCACCCCGCGGCAGACTGCCGAAGGTGTCGCTCCAGCCGGACCTGGCTCCTGTCCGCTGTCCACACGGGCCGTCTCCTCGCTCCCCCAGTGTGTTATAAAGCGCCCTTACGAGGTCCCCAGGGAAGGATCGTCGTGTGAGAAAAGGAATAACACGGCGGCCTTCCTCGGATCAGCCGCCAGGGGCGCCGGCGAGGCCTCGCCCGGCTCCCGAAGGGCGTCTCCCAGCCCGGCCCCGCCGGGGCGGGAGGGTGGGGCGCAGGCTGCGGAGGTCGAAGTCGCCCACCACGCCGGGGCACTTTCTTTCCCACGGGCCGCGCCCGAGACCCCGCAGGGCCAGGCTGCGCGGGCAGTGGGGCCCGGGGTCGGGGGCCGGGGGCCGGGGGCCGGGCAGGGGGCGAGCCGGCGGGCGCGGGGGCGTGCACGTGCGCGGCCGGCCGCGGCCCGGGCTGCGGGGCGAGGCGGTTCGGTCCCGGGGCTCGCGAGCTCCGGGCCGGGGGCTCTGGGCGGAGGCGCCTTCCGCGGTGCGCCCTCCTGGGAATCCGGGATGCGATGCCGGGGCGGGGCTCGGCCGCCGGCGCACCCGGTCTCCGCGGGTCGGGGTTACCCCTGGGCTGGGAGCGGGGGGCCTGCCCTTGCAGAGACCCCGCCTCCCCACCCCTCCCGCGAAGGGGCGCCCTTTCCGCCCGGCCGTCCCCGCCGCTCCGCAGGCCGCCGCGGCAGTGGGGGCGCGGAGCCGGCGGCCTGGGGTCGTTTGTCTTGCTGCTTGAGGCGTTCGCTGGCCGGAGGGAGGGGAGGGCAAGGGAGGGACGAGGACCCCGCGGGGGGCTGGGAAATGGCTGCCGCGGAAGGAGCCGGCAGGATGGAAGTCCATGCAAGAAGGGCCTGAGAGTCCAGTGCATTTCCCGTCCTTCGTTGCCCCAGCCCGGGATGGGGGCCCAGGGCCCTCACCTCCTCCTTCTGAGCCTTCTTGCTTTGCGGTGGAGAGCTGGACTGCACGGAGCAGCTCACCCCCGTCCCCCGCAGCTGGAGGTTTTCTGCCTCTGCATCCCCAGGGCTCCTAGCAGAGGCCACCACCTCTTAGGCCCACCCCCAGTCCTTCCCTACACTGGCCCCCAACTTCTGACACCCTCAGTTCTCACCTGCTGGCCTCCAGCTTCTGACACTGCGCATCTCTGTCTCCTTGAGCCCCTCCTGGCAACACAGGCCCTTGCTTCCTCCTTACTGCTCTAGGCCTGCCCCTCTCAGCTTCCTCCATGGCCTCTCTTCGATGGCCTAAAAGTCTCTAGAGCTCGAACTGTGGGCTCACGTCTCTTTCCATTCTGACACCCTCTCTGGGGAAGCCCAGCTGCCACGTGGGGAGCTTCAGTGACCATTCTCCACCTCATCCCGAGGCAGCTGACTTCCAGCCCTGGTCTCCAGCCGGCTCTCTCTTCAGCGGTCCAGCCCTGGTCACCAGTGGCCTCCTGGACGCCTGCCCCTCGGAGTCTCAAAGGCTTGTTCTGCATCTTGGAGATGGCGCCATCCTCTGCCTGACCTGTGGGACCATGTGTCATGGGACCCGGTGTGTGGGTCAGAGCAAGAACTGAAAGGAGCACGCCACACCTGACACTTACAAATGCCTGTGCTCAGCCTTGTCTTGTCTCCAGGTCTCTGACTGTCAGAGCTCAAATGGCAACAAGCTCTGAGGACTACTTCCATACTGAGCCAGGAAGAAACCTCACAGTGCGTGTGTGTGTGTAGAGGTGGCTTCTGGGGACAGAAAAGCCTAGTGCTGTTGGGAATGGGGTGAGGAGATGGGCTTGGTGCCAGCTGGTTGGGAAAGTCTTGCTTAGAAAACTGCACTCTTTGGAGTCATCAGTGCTGTACTTCCTGTGAATTTTTTTTTTTTTTTTTTAAATAGGAACTGAGCTGAGCTCCTTTAAAAGGACCCCTTAAAAAAAAAAGATTTTTAGGGCCAGGTGTGGTGGCTCATGCCTGTAACTTCAGTACTTAGGGAGGCTATGGAGGGAAGATTGCTTGAGCCCAGGAGTTTGAGACCAGCCTGGGCAAAATAGCGAGACATTGTCACTACACAAAATCAAAAAAATTAGCTGGGTATGGTGGCACATGCCTGGAGTCCCAACTACTCCGGAGGCTGAGGGAAGAGGATCACTTGAGCCCAGGAGGTCAAGGCTGCGGTAAGCCATGATCATGCCACTGCCCTCCAGTCTCAGAGACAGAGTGAGACCCTGACAAAAAAAAAAAAAAAAAAAATTTTTAAAGGGTAGGAGTATTGGAGCTAGCTTTGGTGAGGGCAACAGGTGGAGCCTCCCGCTTGCGGTTCTCTGAGGGTTCTGGGCTTTAAAAGGAAGGCTGCCACACAGCCTTGTGGCCCATCCAGGGGCATCCCAGCAGGGCCATTCCTGAGCAAGGCTGAGCCTCAGGCCTCTTGCCCAGCCTTCTTCCCCACAGCTTGGCTGTGGTTCTCCCTCAGCCTGCCAGCCCACACTCAGCCCATGGGCCTCACACTCACTCCCTCCCAGGTGTCCTGGGACTCAGAAAGCTGATCACCCCTGCCTGGTTCCTGTTTCCTGCTCCAGAGACCTTCCATACCCTTGGTCAAGTTCTCTTGCAAACCAGATTCCTTTCATCCATGGACTTCCAGAGGAGTCCTTACCCTGGCCACACCCGTGCTATCCTTTCTATCCCCTGCCTGGGCTGTCCAGCACCTGTCAGAACTCCACAGCCACCTTTTCTGGGAAGCCTTCCTGGCTGCCCATATTAGGTGTCCTGTCTTCACTGTCCCCTCAAAGCTGGGCCTTTACTAGTCCTCATCCCACCACGTTTTCTTGTCATAAGACTGGGATTCTTCAATGCCCAGCACTGAGCTCGGCGCACAATAAGTGCTGAGGAAAATCCCGTTGCAGGAAGGGGGACTTCAGGTACTTTTTAGAGACTCTTGGTTAAGCTGTCATGGATATTGAATGAGGTTCAGCAGATGCTAGGGTCTACTGTGTCCTGAGACTTGTGATCAGAGGCCTGGTTTTCTCAAGAAGTTTGACCTCTGCATGAACTTTAAGATTGAGTTCTTGGCAAACAACTATCACCCAGAATTCCCCTGGGTCTCCTGGGTCCCTGCTTCTGTTCCATCTGCAGGCTTAGACTCGGAGCCATCCAGGGCTTGGCCTGCTGGGATCTGGTACCTCTTGCTAGGCCTTCATGCGATCTGACCCTTGCCTCGTCCTGCCCCCCTTCATGATGTGGTCCTGTCCCTCATCTCCTAGCGTGGCTCACCACTCTCATCTCATGCTGACAATTCACAGGAGCTGGGTGTTTCTCAGACTCCTCTGGCCCAAATGGGTGACTGTAGAGCCTGACATAGCCACTTCCGAGTGCACATGGCACGCACACGTATGCACATGTGCACACGCCCCCACCACAAAGCCAGAGAGAGACACTACTGAGCCAGAGGGACCAGTTTTATTAGATTCCAGCAAGACTACGGTACGTGTTTCATGCAGATTAAATATGTGTCTTCACTGCCCCAGGAGGGGAGCACGCTCACGGTCAGTTCCTTCATTGGCATGTCAAGGGGAACCCTCAATGTACTCCGTGTGGGGGACAGTTGGGATCATGACTGGGGGTGGAGGTGGGACAGTGGGGAGCTGAGGGCCCTTGGGACCTTGAGTCTTCAGAGGTTCAGGGACTGCAGGACCTTGGTCCTTTGCTGGTGCTGGCACCAGAGGCTCTCGATCCTTCAGAGGCACCGGGGTTAGAGGAACTTGATTCTTCACAGGCTCAGGGACTACGGGATCTTGGTTCTTTGGAGGCTCTGGGGCCACAGGGCCTTGGTCCTTGGCTAGTGCTGGGAGAATGAGGCTTTGATTCTTCACAGACTCAGGGACCACAGGACCTTGGTTCTTTGGAGGTGCCACAACTGCAGAATCGCGGACCATGGCATCTTGACCCTTGACTGGCTCTGGGACCACTACACCTTGAATCTTTATGGGCTCAGAGATTACGGGCCCTTCATTCTTTACAGGTGTGGTGACCATGGCACTCTGGTCCTTCCAATGCTCTGGGACCATGGGGCCTTGATCCTTGGCAGGTGCTGGGACCACAGGGACTTGATTCTTCACAGGCTCAGGGACCACAGGACGTTGATCTTTCAGAGACTCTGGTACCAAGGAAACTTGATCCTTAACTCTTTCTGGAACCACAGGACTTTGATTCTTTAGAGGCCCTGGGATCAAGGGACCTTGGTCCTTGACTGGTGCTGAGATCACAGAACCTTTATCCTTGAGAGGCTCAGGGACCACGTGATCTTGATCCTTGACTGGTACTGGGACCATGGGATCTAGATCCTTCAGAGGCCCTGGGGCCACAGAACCTTGCTCCTTCGGAGGCCCCGGGACCTTGCGGCCTTGATCCTTTGGAGGCTCTTGGGCCACAGGACCTTGACCTTTCTGAAGGCCTGGAACCACAGGACCTCGATCCTTGTCTGGCTCTGTGGCTACAGGACCTCGATTCTTACTCGAGTCACTGACGGGTTGGACCAGGCTCCTGCAAAGGAGAGAGAGGTGGTCACTGTGAGGGCAGAGCTCAGGGCAAAGATAGGCAGAGCACAGATTGCCTGAGAAGTCTTGGTCTGGCAGAGCCTGGGGCGGGCAGCTCTTGCTGGAGAGTCAGGGGATTTGGATTCCTGTGTTCTTGGCACAGAACGTGGGGTGGGGTGGGGGCTAGTTCAGGAATGTCATTCAATGTGCTTGCCAATTGATTATAACCTGCACGTGGCACGGGGGCGGTGCCCTGGTGGTATCTCAGTACTGTGGCTGGGCTCAGAGCCATCCATTGGGTGTCCCAGCAGCCCGTCCACTCCACACTCAGCCCGGATCCCTATTCTTTCCTCCAGGATCATCCCACCCGCAAACCCCATCTTAGCTGTCCAGGTAGATGACCCTACAGGCCAGGGTGCTCCTTCCTTGTTCTGCAGGGAGTGGGGAAGGGATCTATGACATACCAAGAAAGGGAGTAGTGGGAATGTCCCTCTTCCCCTCTCCCCTGCAAGGGAAAAGTATTCTATCACTGACATTGTATAGAATGGCTGGCACACAGTGATAGTAAAAAGCAGATCAGCTTTTAGTTGTTTGTTATTTTTTGTGGAGATGAGGCATCACTATGATATGCAGGCTATTCTCAAACTCCTGGCCTCAAGCGATTCTCCTACCTCAGCCTCCCACAGCTCTTATAGGCAGTCCACTCCATTATTATCTGCGCCACTCCCGCTGTCCCTGGACTTGGTAGGTGATTCACTGGGACTCCTATCCAGGCAGTGACAAGGCCCTGATCCCTTCACTCCATCCCCATTCTCCTTGGACCCTGGCCCTCACAAACTCCCAGGCTTCAGGGCTTCTTTCCCTACAGCCAAGAGCCCACTCCCCTCACCAGACCCCCATGCCCTGCTTCGGCTGCCTCACTGCTGCCCTCTGCCCCGTCTCTGTCCTCGACCCAGTCACACCGTGGGGAGCATGTGATAACACTGACATTCAAGGGCGGACAGTGCCACACTCAGACCTGGCCAGCTGGGGCTCTCTGGTTGAGAGTGCACACCCCTTCCTTGCAGGCCAGATTGGAAGTCGCCACTCAAGAGTGGCATTGCTCAGCCAGCATCACAAGCCCTCACGAACCTATAACACATTCCACTTTCTGAATCGCTTATTTTTCCAGCTCATGTCAACAACATGGCAGCCCTAGGAAGAGCACAGGAAGGACTTTATCGCCTACTTGGCTGTTGAAGAAGATGAGGAGGTGTGGAAAGTGGTGTGGAAAGAGAGGGACCCACATGGACTAGAGTCTGGTCTTTCTGCTCCTGGAGCCTGGGATCTTTCCCTTCTAGGGCCTGGCACATAGTAGGTGCTCAATACAAGGTAGCTATATGATTATTCTTACTCTTTTATGCTTTATGGCAACGCAGTCTTTAATCTTGTTTTTTTTTTTTTTGATTTGGCGTATCACTCCGTCGCCCAGACTGGAGTGCATTGGCCGCTTCCCGCCACCGCAGCCTCAA